>PVKU01010846.1:0-15926 GCA_004027475.1 Anoura caudifer | reverse complement strand
GACAGAGAACAAGGAAGCTTCCTGGGAATACAGAGGTCAGACAGATGGGAAAGGCTTTGCTCTTAGAAGACCCCACCAAGGAAACGCCACCAAGTCTTTACCAGAATAGGCGCCTCTAATCCACACGCCTGCAGTTGAAGTCCATGTACCCGAGCTCAGTGAGGACTAACTAACAAGTGTGGCCACCCGGCCTGGATTCCGTACCCGTCCCCTTCCCATTGGAGGTCCCCGTTCCCTTCATTTCCCCTACTTATGAGTCTTATTATTCTGTGGTGCTTCTCCGAGCACATTAAAGGTTCTTCTGGTCCCTTTGTAAGTTATGGGGCTGCTGGACATTCTAAACTACAGCTTCCAAACACTGTTCTGCATCTTTGTTGAGCTGTTAGGCAATGAATGATACGAAATGAAGGAGGTTAGTATTCATGACTTTTTACAATTATTTTAATTGACCGCATTCATAATAGGAAGCAGTTATAAAAAGTAGAGATTCATTGATACAATGCCAAACTCGGGTAATTTTCCTCATCTTCTGAGACTGTCTGTTACTCCCGCTGAGGAACTCCCCCATGTTGAATGCTGCCTAATTGTTTAGAAATAATTAACATGTTCTTATTTCAGTTGTAGAAAACATAATTTATTAATTGGCTGCTACTTTATGTGTTCCATTTTAAGATGCACAATAAATAAAGAAATTAGCATGACAAGATTGACTAAATTCTGAAACTAGCAAGATGATTCTAAATTAAGGGTAAGTAAACTCATCGCATGGAGGGATTTAATGACAAATGCAGAGACAACTCTTTATGGGCCTTTAGCTGCAGCTTTTAAATTTTAATTTTATAGATAGGAAAGCATTATCAATGCTTTAATAATTCCAGGATTCCAATTCACACACCAAAACAAGAGACAGAGAAAGCCCACTCCACCCATTACTTTTTAGAGTTCTCAGGGTCTGAAAATGACTTGGCAATACAGGTGGAAAGAAAAGAAAATAGAAGCGTTGCTGATGCCTGTGATGGAAGCAACACCATCTTCTGATTACCGAGCAGTGCAGTGAGTTCAGAGAATAGTCACACCCTTGCCTCCGCAATGGATACCCAGTGCAAATGGTAACATCCTAATCTTTAATTGAAGCACCCAGAAACCGCCGGTAAGCAGATGAGCATTTGAAACGAACCATATGCCGTATCCCCAGGTACTAATTGGACCCAATCACATCTCCTTCAAGGTGGAGGCGGGAAAAAGGCCCCCATCACAGAAATGCACAAGTGGCTCCCAAGGTGCAATGAGAACCATGCTAATTTCCCAGCTTGTTCTAGAATTTTTGATTCTCCTTCTTTGTGGAATAGTTTCTGACCTTACTTTCTGTACATGCCAGTTGATCTCTCTGGCTGTTGCTGGTCAAAAGCTGACCCTCGCCTTTTCAGGGGCTTCCCACCCCTCCATGATGAAAACCCAAATTCTCTGCCTGGCAGGCCTCACCCCTCTCCCGGATCAGCAGCCTCGCCAGCCTTTGTCCTCCAGGAATGTGGAACTATTTCCAGTATACACGGTCCCTGGGTGCCCTACAGCCTCCAAAGCTCAGGGACCTTTCACCACAGGGTACGCCCCAGTCTGAAACACTCCCTCTGAACCTATCCCACTGAAAACTCCTATGCAGATGGCCTTTACATCTCAGGACAGATGCCTCCTCCTCCATGAAGTCTTCCCTAACTGACGAGGAAAAGAGTCTCTTTTCCTGCTCTACTCCCACTGCACTTCACAGAGGCTTCCACGAGGGTAACTGTCACACTGAACTGCACTGTGTCTCTGGTGTCCGTCTCCGCACTCACATGTAAGTAAGCCATTTGCTGGAAGGGGCTACCTTTTCCTCTTCGGATTCTCATAGCTGAATTATTGGAAGCTTCAACTCACTAAACGCTTGAGGACAGAAGGGACAAGAAAGAAAGAAGGAAGGAAATGTTCCAGCAGTATTGCTGAAGGACTGGAGGCCCATGGGAATCAGGGGTGAGT
The DNA here is from genome assembly GCA_004027475.1 of Anoura caudifer. Taxonomy (NCBI): domain Eukaryota; kingdom Metazoa; phylum Chordata; class Mammalia; order Chiroptera; family Phyllostomidae; genus Anoura; species Anoura caudifer. The sequence goes on along the minus strand of PVKU01010846.1, from coordinate 13,913 downwards.
AATAAACAAAAAGGAAAGTGAGTCCCCGTAAGTGCTGGGCGCTAGCAGGAGCCAGCTCCCTGGGGCCAAAAGGATCTGCTTGGGTCAGAGTGCTCACTGGGGGTGATCCGGGGCTCCCGGGGGCCACAGCGGCTCCTAGTTCAGTCTCTTCTCACTACACTGACCTCATCTCACCCTCCCGGGTGGAAGCAGATATTAGCCCAGGGCCTTGAACAAACATTATAATTAAAATCTGCTAAATTATCCAATGGCAAAACCAGTCTAAAATAGATATACATTTCATGGTTTTATTTCTATAGTTCTATTATCCAAAGGGATTCAGAAATTGGATAATGTATTAAGCACTTGAAAGTGAGGAATAAACAACTAAAAGTGATCTTTAAGGAAAAACAGTCAAAGTGGGAACTTCTAGACCAATTTTCTCTTTTACCTTGAACTTTTCCCTTTGCCCCCACTGCCTGGAATTTAAACACCTGGAAAAGAGCACTGCCTGGAATTTAAACACCTGGATTTTTGGGTCCTGACACTCCAATGTGAGCAAGTGGACAAACCATTCATCCTCTCTGTGAAGAGAAGGATTGAACCAGACACCTGATGCTTCTTCAGCCTATTCAAATCCCTCGGACCCCTTCCGACCTACATGGAGCCTCTGTGATATTTGTTTATGGGTCTAAGAAAGAAGTTTGCCCTCGTGGGTCTGCGATCAACAACACACAGGGAGAGCCCAACCTGACCATCATTTCATCAGGTTTTGGGGAAAATGTGGAGAAATGCAGGTGATCACCTGCCATATTTTCCTGGCTCCCAAAAGCTACTGTTCAGAGCAGAAGACTGTCAACACAGAACCACACTGAGGGGAATACCCTGCCCCCACCCCGGCCACAGAGCTGCATCCCCGTTCCCCAGCTTCACCCCTGCCAGGAGGCAACGTCACTGCAGGGGGCCGACTACAGCTGGACCCCCAATCGGTAGCATGAAATTCACTGTTTGGTTTGCATCTTCCCGTATTCCAACAGTGAGGTGCTAGTGGGAGTCTGTGGGGCAGAGAGCTGTGGGCATCCCAAGTTTGCTGAAATCCAGCATGTCCTATTTTAAGGCTTTGGGGCAAGTATTGGAGAACGAAAGTGTCAGCCTTTGAGTTCACTGTTGAGCCAAGCAAATAGATAAGGGGGAAATGTATTTTGCAAGTAAAACAAATGAAAGTTATTTTTGAATGGCACCATGTGCCCTTAATTTCTACACAGAGTCAGATAATTAGAGGATTAGAACATCCCATCTTCCCACTCCTGATTTCTGGGACATCCTTCCTGTTGTCACCGCAGGGCCGGCTGCAGGCCTCAGGGGAGCCCTCTGTTGAGCCCTCCCACTGCAGGGGGAATGTGTCCCCACCCAGCGTGGAGCCCCAAACGGCTGTGACTGCTGCAGAGGCCTGTGTTCAGACTCGGGGCTGAGGAAGTGTGGGTGGCCCTCCCTGAACGGTGGGGGGTAAGGAATAAATGGTTAGGGAAGCCTTGTCTGGCGTTTGCCCCATGGTGTTTCATTCTTTCCATTTCACTGTGAGCAAAATATTCCAAGTGTGGTCCTGCTCACTGGGTGTGAACGGTTCCCGTATGTGGCAAACCCTGAAAGAGGCGGCATCGCATTCGGGAGAGAATCTGCGAAAGAGTCCAGGATGGCACCTCCTCTGGCAGGGGACCTTGGGGAGAGACGACCTGGCACACAGTGGGCACTGCCACACACGTTTTCTTTACTGTCTTATCGGCCTGACGCCCCTCCCTAGCACGCCCCACCCCACATCCCCCCTCATCCCCATGTATAGCCCCCCATACGCCCCTTGGTGTGAGCAGTGTCAGGCACTGCAGGAGTGAACAGGATGGCATAGTGACAATGGGCTCTCACACACCCCCACAGTCTGGACAAAGGTCAGCTCGCGTCTCAGGAGGCCAGGCTAGGGAGGGAGTAGGCCAAGGAGAAAGCAAGGGTGAAATGCTCCGACCTCCCAACAAAGGCACCACGAAAGCACCGAGAAGGCGTGAGGACAAACATGGGGAGGGCAGCAACAATCACTGAAAGCTGGAGCAGGGAGACTTAAAAGCTATCAAGACCATGTAAGCAATTCAGGGACCCTGGTCAGCAGATGATGGGCACCAAGGCTGCTATAACCCCTGGAACCGTCCACGCAGGTCATTTCCACAGGTCATTCAATAACAGTAATGGCTCACTGAGTGTCTGCCACCTCCCAAGGTCTCCTCACATCATCTAACTGACCCTCAAAGCAGCGTTGCCAGGTATAGGTTATTCTTATCTTCGAGAGAGGAAACTCAGACTAAGGCCGGGAAACTTGCTGATGAAATAAATGGTTGGTAGCAGCAGAACCAGGACTATCTGACCCCACGCTGTGCTCTTTCCCCCGTATCAGCGCCTGTCACCCACCACTGGGATTTGATCTCTCTGGCTAGAGGCATGGGTGTTACCAAGAGATGCTCCAGGACAAGAACCCAATTTCCATATCTAGTTCTTCGCTCTTCCAGTAACAGCCTACTGCCCTCAGCAAGGTACTGACTGAGCAAATGGTCCCAGGATAATGGGACACTTGCATGCAAACAATTAACCTTGTACCACATGCAAAAAATCTCAAAATAGATCCAAGACCTCAATGTAAAACCTAAAACTATAAAACTTCGGATAGAAAACAGAGAACGAAAGTCTCTGTTCTCTTGGATTTGGCAATGATTTCTTAGACATGGTATCAAAACACTGATCCATACAATCCAGCAGTCCTCCTACTCCTAGGTACTTACCCAGATGAAATGAGGACGTATATTCACACCAAACCTGCGTGCAGGCGCTTACAGTGGCTTTACTGATAACCACCGAAAACTGGGAAAGAACATGGAAGTCCTTCAGTTGGTGAACGGATAAACAAACTGGGGGTAGAAACGTAATAGGATATTGCTTGGCGACAGGAAGGAACCAAACCCTGAGATCATACATTTATAAACGTGTGTAAAAAGGGCATGGGTGAATATCAAATCACTACACCACGCGAAGGAAGACAGGAGCACATGGCTCTTTGGAGCAATTTACAGGACGTCCTGGAACAGGTAAAGCTATAGTGACAGAAGGCAGACTGGGGCCAGCAGGGGCTGGAAGTGGGGGTAGGACTTGGCTACAAAGCAGCAGGAGGGAATCTGGGGGCTGACGGGGCTGTTCTACATCTTGGTGGTGGCACTGGTTGTGGACTGCACGCATTTGTCAAAACCCATAGAACTGTACACTAAAAAGGGTAAATTTTGCTGAATGCAAATTATATCCCAACATTTAAATAAGGCAGGGAAAGTATATCTGTTGTTTGTAAAATTATGGAGACAGCGTAGTGGAGCAGTTCAGATGCTGAAGCCCAGTGACCTTTTCTGCCAAACGGGAATACGAGCCACCAGCACCCTCACAGGGTGGTGGACATGAAGTGAGACAGGGTGCGTGCGTCCCTCGGCAGAGCACCCAGCACAGTCAGGGCCCCTGGAGCTCAAGCAGGGGCTGTGGCTTCTCATCCTCCCAGAGGGAGGGCTGCTCTGCCTACGACCCTCCCTGAGCGCTATGCGCCACGTGCTGAGCTCAGTACTGTGCCTGGCACACGACCGAGCACACGTCCGCATCCCAGCACCTGCTGTACCAATGTCGCTCCCTGAGCCAGAGCTGCTTGTAGACCAAAAGCAAGAAGAAAACAATTTGGGGGCAAGAACAGCAAAGGTTGTGAGATGGAATTCGTGTCACCACACATTGCGGAGAGACCCTCCTCTTGCCCCTGGGGTGGACTTTGGGACAAAGCAGAGCCACAGGGAGAGGAGTGGGGCGCAGGGCCACCTGCTCCTCGGGGAGAAGGCTGTGCCGCGGGCCTCCATGCTGTGACAGGGTGAGCGGCAGATTCCAGCATGAATACAATAGCTTCATTGTTCACTTCCCGGCCGACTTTGTGGCCCATGGTGCCATGCCCAGAAGCCTATCCCGGCACTTAATGGTAGCACTGCGGACGGGATTATGTGGTTATGAAGTCAATAAATTCCTTTCCTCACTTTAACACTAAAGACTGCCAGCGCTGCCTTCTCTCCAGGGAAACCCATCCTTCTGGTTGTTTGGAGAAGCAAGACATAGGTAACACGCAGCAACGTTCACTTCCGACTGCTTGAAAACTCCTCTCTCACGCACACACACACACGCACACGCACACACACTTCTTCCATCCCCTGCCAAATCTTCCTAATCTTCCTGAAGATAAGGTAATTCAGTTACGATGAAACCTCCAGAAACAGGAAACACATTCTGCTGAGATTGTTCCAACTTGACATGTAGAACAATTCAGAACTGGTTGGGCTCCCCATCCCACCACGAAGCATTTCTGCTTACAATTAATTTAACGAAATAGGGGAAGGAGGCAGGAAAAAATCTTGGTTTGCTAATGACCTTTACGGAATTGCTCATATTTCAAATAGACTCAAGTTACCGTAAGAACTTTTTCTTGGGCAGAGAACTCTCATTCCTTTGACTGCAGCTTTAACTTGATTGTTCCTTTACTTCTTCAGACAGTCACTGTTTTTTCCTTTGACTCAACCCTGCCTCCTGCCGCCAAGTGCACGGCTGAGCAGGAACAGCCGGATGGAGGCGCAGCGCGTGCAGGGGCTGAGGTGGTTCTCACGCAGCGCTGCCCCAGTCCTTTCTTTGCAGGGCATGGGCCTGCCTCAAGGCTCCCTAGCTCACAGATGCTGTGGAGGGTCTCATAAGGGCCAAAGAAAGGGAATTTCGTGTTACAAAAGGGGATCTCGGAAAAGCAACTGAAATAATTACAAAGATAATAACTGACACTGCTTTGTTGCAGCAGCAGAAGAGAGGACGAAGTGGACTTAGAACGGGAGCGCCAGGGAACGAGAAGCTTGTTAGGGCTCCCCCCTCTCGCGCACCCCTGCAGAGCCTCTTAGGAACTGCGTTCTGAGTGATCTACACACCTCTCTCCTTAGAAGGCCCTGTGACAACAGAAGATACACATCCCTGCGCCACCGACAGGCAGGTCCTGGGGAAAAGGGGCACGCGTGCCTGGAAGTGCTCAGGAGGATGAGATCATCGTTTATCCTCACATTTTCCTTTGCCTCCAAAGACCTGAATTCTCACCTGTGTACCTGGCAAGCAAACTACAGACTTCCAGTCAAGACCGTGTCAGTTCAGACTTTGAGGTGCTCCCCTCCACTCCAAACCTGGAGCAACGGTAAGTAAAATACCAAAAGAGAAACCAAAAATAGCTTTACAAGGTCAAAAACCAGGATAAACATCTCCCTGGACCACAAATAGAACAGAAATGCAAAGCGGAACCAGGACCTCAGGTCTGGAAGCAGGCACAAATTTGGTTTCAGTGACTAAAAGGGAATAAAAATGCTTCACGTGAGAGAGGTGAGTAGAGTCGGCTTTATAACTCAAAGCCAGGGGTGAGGTGAGGCTCCCTTGCTTATTTTTTGAAAAGCTAAAGATAAAGGGCTCATGACCTGTTTCCTTGGGCTAAAGATTATTAGGGAGCTGGGGTCCTGGAAAGGCTAGAAGACAGAGCCGGGGCCAAGACCCCCATCACCTAGGTCACGGGCTCTGAAACGGCCTCCACATCACTGTGATGCAATAGCTCCAGACACCGTTTTGGAACTGGGGGCTGAGGGGCCTGGGAGAGGCAAGTACCAGATGGGGCAAGGGGGTGGGTGGAGCACACTGAGCGAGAAAGAAACAAAACCAAAATGAGCTAAAAAAAAAAAAAATGAGCCTGCTCTTCCTAAGGCTAAAACAAGTAAGCGAAAAGCAATGCTAAGGAAGATAACCAACAAAAATCAACAATCAGAACACTACTTCAATCCTGTCAAACAAACTGACTGACCAAGACGTGAAACGAGTGGGGTTAGGATGCTGAAAAAATACACAAACCTCCGAGTGGCACCCGTTCGCAGTGAACAGGAAGTTACGAAGCAGAAATGGGTAGAAATAAAACATAAGCCCAGAGACAGAGACATGGTGGGGAGCGGGGAGGGGAAGCGAACTGGAATCCAGGAAATAAAAAGACACTCACTAAACCAACTCAATAGCAAAAAACTTCCCTAGAGCACCATTTAAGGGGGTTTGGCTTTGGGAAGCACGGAATAAATGTGGAGCCGGACGGGTGAGCAGGACACGGGCAGGAGCAGGAGGGGTGTGCGCTAATTAGTTTTCCACCGGGTTCCAGTACTTTGACTTTTCAAACTGCATACATGGGCCACCGTAACAAAAATGATAATAAAAAATTTAAAGACTGCGAGAAATAACATGAATGACAGATTACGAAGGACAGGCAGTCCCTGCTTTCTTCTACATAGTCTAGGTTTTATCCTTGCGATGAAGCAAGCCATCAGAGCGATAAGAACTTTGATTACATATTTGTTTACCCTCTTAATTACTTCTTTCGTAAAGTTATAATTTCCAAGTGTATCAAGCAGCCATATAGAAGAATTATAAAAAATTATAAAAATCGCTATGGAAATTGCTGTGGAGCTGCTAGGAATGCTGGCCGTTTGGTCTCAGCGGGTCCCCCGTGAGGGCCTCGGCCTCGGCGCAGGAAAAGCTGCGCTTCCCCTGCAGACCACGTGCACAGATTTTGAAATGAGCCTTGCAGCCTGGGCTGCTGGGAAATTTAGAGCACCTTTTTTTACTTCTTTCTTGTACATAAAGTTACGTGGCATGCATTCTGGGTACTAACCTGCTTTCGTCTTATTTCTTGGCACTCTTATTTCACAAATTGTTATAAAATTTATTGCTGTTGAATTATGCAGGCATGGGCAAAAGTAGGTTTACAGTGAGTATGCGAAAAGTTATTCTTTTATTATTTATTTATTAACTACTGTATTACTGATTTGTATTGTTTGTCTGATTTTTGTTGTTGTCGTTACTTCCTATCCTTACTTATAATTTAACTTTTAGGTAATGTCTTTTTCCGTATGAACGGCTGCAAGCCTCCTTCTGACCACCCCAGTGCACGCGTAAGTGTGTGCGCAGGTGCGCCTCTAGCCGCCGCGGAATCTTTTGGGTGGGGAAAAGGGTATAATTAGATAAAACAAGTTGAAAAATAAGAGACGAGCAAAGAGGAGAAAAGAAAAACAACCAAAGAGAAAAAAAACAAAGGTACTAAATAGTTAGATCATGGGCTTATCACTTTGCAAGTCACTGAATGCCAAGGAAAGAGCATGAAGTTCATCCTGAAGACTAAAGATAACGACAAACACTTTAAAACTTCTGCCACAGAAACAGTGTACTTAAGAAAACATTATACCTGGCTGTTGTAGCTCAATGGATTGAGTATGGGCCTGCGAACCAAAGGATCACGGTTCGATTCCCAGTCAGGGCACATGCCTGGGTTGCAGGCCAGTTCCTGGCAGGGGATGCACGAGAGGCAACCACACATTGATGTTTCTCTCCCTCTCTCCTTCCCTTCCCCTCTAAAGATAAATAAATTTAAAAAATTAAAAAAAAAGAAAAGAAAACGTTATAAAACAGTGTGCAAGATGCAGGAAAGGGGAGAAACTGAAGGCCAGGTGACCAATTAGGGGCTATGTCCACCTGGGAGGGAGGCGACAGAGCTGTGAGTGAATCAGTGGACACTATTTAACAAGAAGGGTCAAATGTAACAGGCTTCAGGAAAGAAAGTGTCATGGCAGGTAAATATGCCTTTTTTTCTTAAACAACAAAACACATGACACCCAAGGAAGCATGCTAGGTTCTACCCACAACTTACGGAAACAGTCAATTCCATTTGGTCTGTTTTGCTCCTGTTGCCTTGGGTTTTGACCTGGACAGGCCACAGCAGAAGCTGAATCATTTCAAAACTTCCTTGGAAGGTAAATTTTATTTCTTCCCCAAATGAAGCTGCTGCTGATTACAAGTGACAACTAACTCCACTCACGCAAATGACGCCCACTATTAAAAGCCCACTTGCCCTCCTGAAACGGGATACCACGGAAGGCCAGGAACTTTCCACAGAGGCACGTAATCAACAGTGTGAGATGTGGGAGCCTGTGAAGATGGATTTTCTAGGTTCCAAGAAAAGCAGAAAAATAAGCCTGAGAACTCAAAATCCAGGAACTGAAGTAAATTTATTTTTGACTGAACTAAGTTTGAATTTATGATCTTTTGGGAATGCACTAAGCTGAATTTACTTTTTTTTTTTCCAAAGCAAATCAATAGCGTAGAGATATCAGAAGGGATATTTACATTGCTAAACAGAATAAAATTGTCATATAAATAGAGACCTAAAAATATAACTGATGAACTAACTGAAACCAAGTTTACATTCTCATCGAAATGACATGCTGCTCACTTCCACGAGGAACCATTTCAGAGAAACATGACATCATCACATGCTGGAGGGACCTCAAGCCCATCCCGCCTGAATCTCCTGCATCACACACTGGAGGGACCTCAGGACCATCCCGCCCGAGTCTCCTGCATCACATATCATGCTTGCCTTTCTCTGACTCACTTCACTTAGCGTAATGCCCTCAAGGTCCACCCATGTCATGACAAATGGCAGGCTTCCCTTGTTTTTCATGGCTGAATATATTCTATATACACACACACACAGTATACAGAGCGAGGCAACAGGGCTGTAAACACCCCCTCCCACCCCTGTTAGCTCTCTTTCTCTGTAGCACCCTAACACAATATTAAATAAACCATTAGCTCAAAGAGGGAAGAGATGGTCTCAGTGGACTTGGGAGATGCTGCAGACCAGCCGACCCAAAGCCATTCACAACCTCGTTCTGCCCGGTCTTCCTCCCGCACAAAGGACGAAAGGCGAAAATGCACCTTCCTCCCCTCTCTCACAGCTAGAAGTCATCACGTGAGACAGTTCTGAACAGTAAGATGCAGGTGAAAATCCCTAGGAGGGCTTCCCTTTGTTCTTTGCTTTAATAAAAAGGCAATAAACCTTTTTCCTCCGGGTCTAGAGCTGAGTGAGGGCTGGGGACAGCAGCCATCGGGGACCATGGGGACAAGAGGCACACGCTAGGGGTGGCTGAGGGCAAGACAGAGGATTCAGGGACTGGGATGAGATCGCTGAGGAGTCGCTCCTGCCTTGGGCCATAGGTTCTCCGTGACTCTTGAGACAAATGCACGGCACCCACTGGAGTCAGCTGTGTCGTTTGCAGCTGAGCCCTTTGCGGACATACTATTCTAGCCAGATCCGCAAGAACTGTAAACCAACAGTGAACATGGCCCCAATTTTAATAACATACAAACACTCATTCAAGAAATGTTGGAGGGTCTTCCCTACAGGCATCACGTAAGAGGCACCAAATCGGAAAGCCTTTCCGTTCCCCAGTATGGACGTGGCTGGGGAGCCAGCTGCTACCTAACACTCGGGTTAGCCTGGGGCCCCCTACAGTCCCTGTTAGGCTTTGGAGGAGCAGAAGGCTAACGCTAAAGTAGATGGGACCTTGGGAAGCTATGAGCAGTGGATCCAACTTTTCCCATTTAATTGACTTCTAAAAGTTCTTTTTTATAAAAAATTAATCAAGTTCACTGACTCCTATATCCTGCAGTGAAACCAGTCCCCTCACTCCATCCACGGTGGCAGGAAGCTGTGTACGATACAGAGGAAGGTACACTAGACTTGGTCAAGAGGTCTGGGTTTGACGCGTTTAACGCCCACATTCCCTCCAGACTCTAAGCTCCATGGATCCCTACCCGAGATCAAACCTCTTATTGCCTGGTTGGTGATAAAAGTTCTAGTAAATAAAATACATGCAGCGCTATGCATTGTTTTATTTACTTCTGCTTCCTACTGTGCGTTGAGGGTCATGTACTTTTGGATCAATGAAATAAAAGCAGAGTTCTCTGAAAGACCACTGGAAAGTTATCTTCGAGCTGGCTCCCCACGACTCACCTTGTCCCGGGTTTGGCATCGGACACAGTTGCAGTCAAAGCAGTACTGGGTCCTCAGATGCTTCCGGCGCTCCTCGCTGGTCATCAGCAGGTCCAGGTAGCAGATGGTGAGCTGTGGGGGCCAGAGAGAAAAGGGGCCACGGGCTGCTGTGGTCACTCTCTTCAACAAACACTTATTATTGCTGGTTATTAAAGTAAAACCTATTTTTATCACACACCCAAAGGTGTGAGCGAGGAGATACTAACTCACAGTGTCTCCAGTCAAAGAATCACATGTAAAATTTTTCTTGCAACACCTTCCAACCTGTTACGTGGTGAGCACATGTATTTATTTTAAGCAACTGGGCTCATTACTTCGAGACACTTTTACACCTTACCTTTTTTATTCATTGGACATTGAAGTATCAAAAGCTGTTATATGCTCAGTATTACTTAAGGTTTGGTTGATGGATTCCCTCATCACTGGAAATCAGAGAACCAAAATGATGCTGGCGATCAGATGGGCGGCAGGTGACGTGGCCAGGCTGCTCCCACATGCTAACCAGTCCTAGAGCTGCCTTATGGATTCACGGTCAACCAGATCTGGTATCTTTGCAATCAGCAGACTGCTGTCTTACTTGTGACCAGATTGAAAAACAAAGTGGAAAAATTCCCAAATAGGGAGACTTTAATGTCAGGACGCAATCACTGATGCAGGCTCTTAAATGAACTTCCTTGGACGCTTTCAAGTACAGTAACCACTGTATTTGGCTTGGGTGGTGAGAGGTCATAGGTGAGAAGGTGCACTTCAGGGACATCTCAGGGTCCCCAAGAGCCCACTTCAAGGCACACGTCTTCAGGTAACATCATGATGATCACACATTTCTCATGTGACTAGGTCTCTTAGGTGCCGGAAGTGTGACTCAAAAACACAAAATCGAACTCCTGATTTACGCCCAACCTGCTGCATCTCGGTTGGAGCCTTGCCAGTCTCAGGTGACAGTAATTCATCTTCACCCTCCATCCAATCCACCAGAAAATCTGGGGGCTCAACTTAAAAATACTTCCAGAACCAACCACTTCCTGCCCTTTCCAATGCTCCACCCTGAGGCCTGCGTGCCGGCTGGTCCTATGCCCTCCGCCCCAACTTCTACCATGGGGTCTCCCCCGTCTCTTTGAGTTTCAATCACCTCTCACTTTCTCACTGTGGTCTAACCTGACCACCCCATTTAAAATAACCGCCCAGTTCCCACCTTGCCCCAGGTCTCCTAACTCCCTCACTCTGCCCTAGTTTTCCCTGTTCTGCAACATATATCAGCTCGTGACATAGAGCATAAATTAGTTCCTTATGTGCTTTTACCTGGAGAATATAATTACAGGGCCCATGTGGTGGGGGAAGATGGGGGTACTGTAGGTGAGGAGGAGGGTGGGATTAGCCACTGAGGGAGATGACAGCAACTCTCTAGGAAAACAAACTCCACGTGTGGTGGTTCTCAGGTTGGAGGAAGACACCTCCAACCTGAAGGGCTACAACGCACAATGGTGCGCATCGAGTGCGTGGCCTGGCAGGACGGCCATCCTCTCGGACAGTGAATACAGCTTCGGAGAGCCTCCCTAAGGCAGCCAGAGGGGCAGCAAGCAAGGTCTGGCCAGCCAGAGCTGTGAAGTCCTCTATGGCCATCACCAGGTGACGGGGGCCATGCCTCATCTGGCTGGTTGGCTCTCCATAGCTTCTCACGCATACAGCACCTATAACATGCTGCTCCACATGCAGAAGCAAGGGTTCCTGCCCTTCGGAAATGCAGATGGGGCATTACCAAGCTTCTGCTATGGGCCAGGCACCCACCTGGACAGGCAGCACGGGACAGTGCAAGCCAGCAACGGGCTTGGATCCACCAGGGACTAGCGGCCACATCTCTGACTCGAGCCTGCTTCTCTTCCTACAGTAACACAGCTGCTTCCCGTGCTTCTGGGGGCTGTGGGGGGAAGCTGTGGGGGGAAGCTGTGGGGGACCGCTTCTTCAGGAGCTGCCCCAGCACCATCGCACCTAAAACACTCAAGCCCATGCTAAGCAGTGTCTGTGACAACTGGGCTCCCTCCACCCAGACCACGACCACTTGCTAATTCATCTTCCTCTTGCTTCATGCTCTGAAGCCAGGACTGCCTCCAGGGTGCAAAGGCCTGTCGGGCAAGTGCCTCCTGTTTACAGAGAACACTATATCCCAAATTCCAAATAACTGATTTCCAGGCCCACTTTCAAAAACAGCCCCTTAATAAGTTTGGGGCGGTATCCACAGCCGCCTTCTTTCGTCAGGCTCTCCGGTCCTCGTGCGGCGAGATGGGAAAGTGAGCCGATCTGTGTTCCCTCCTGGGTTAACTCTAGGACCCTGCTTCTCAGTCCCACCCAATGGCCCTTCGTCATCGGTCCCTGCTGCCAGATCAGATCAACTGGCATTAGTTGTTCTGATGACAATGTGCCCAGTGTGAGGCCAACAAATCTGGGACAAGCCACACCAGAGAAATACGCTCAACTCACCCAACGCTTCATCACAAGGGCCAAAACCCACACATGACCATGCCAGGCAGAGAGTGGGCAGCAGGAGCCCAGTTATTTGTTTAAGCCCAACAGACATGCCCTCACAGCCTCCCTGGCCATCCTGGGACTGCTGGGGGCCAGCACCAGGCCTGTGCGGCAGCTAAGCGGCCCCCCTGCTGCCTGCAGTCTCCCATTATCTTCTAAATGGTGTTGAGAGAGAGCTTCCTAAAGCCCGCGTCCGACTGCATCCTCCTCCCCAGGAAGACTTCCTGCTGCCTGTGGGATAAGGGCCCCCAAGGGCCTCCCAGCTCATTTTCTGCCTGCTTTTCCAGGCCCAGCGCTTCTCCACGCACCCCACAATCTGTCACAATGAGCTACACTGCCGCACCTCTGGAACAACACCTGCGATGCCAGGGTGCACCACGCTCCAGTGCCTCAGCCAGCCAATGCCCCTTCCTCCCCCCTTGCTCACTCAGGACTTGCTTGTCCTGGAGACTTGACTCAAATACACTAAATTTACTTCCTTAGCCAATTCGACTAAAGCAAATATTTGCACAATAAAAAGGAAGTACACCTCTTAATCACCTCTAATCTCCTAATGCCTTTTCTCATGGTTCTCCTTTTCCCCTACCTCTGCCCCAACGGAGCAGTTTGAAATGTGCAGGATGAATTTCAGGTGTTGGGGGTGGCTACAGGCACTGACTGAGCAGGGGACCCCAATCCAATGACGCAGGAGACCCACACAATCAACAGGTGTTCTGTCGGAAGGGAGGCCAACATTTCCCCAATGAGAGGCGCTGCTGGTCTCTCTGGCATGCTCCGTTTATCAGAAAGTCAAGTCATCACAGAGTTGCTGATGACTCCTGGGGACAAGGCGCAGTGTTCAGTATGAAAGGACACACAAAAGTGAGACACCCATTACCTGTCCCCATGAAGCTTGTGGCTGAATAGAAATGTCATGGAAAGAGCCAGAATGAGTGCCAAGAAATAGTAATAACCACTAGACCTCAGAGGGAGAGAGCTTTCTTTAATTCAGGGAACCGGGAAAAAGCTCTTCGGAAGAGGTGTGTTTGAGAGGGGCTGGCAGGGTACCCTCAGGTAGAGATGGTGGGCACAGGGAGCGGAGAAAGCGTCACGCACCAAGATGTATGATGGTATGGAAAAACATTTCCCGAACCTGCTTGTCTACGAAGGACTCAGGGGAGAACCCTCTCTTTGTTGAGAAGTTGCTTTAACAAGAACCGCAGCAGAAAACAGTGGCGGCTACAGAGCGTGATGCTGGGCAGAACCACTCTGTGTCAGGAGAGAGGAAGGGTTTGCCTGGCTCTCCAGAGAGGGAAAGAGATGGGCGTGAAAAAGTGAAATGAGCACCAGAAGGCCAGGCCTGTTTGCAACTAAATGAAAACCAACCGGGGAGGGTGGCTGGCAGCCACGCCTAGAAAACAAGGCACCAGAAAAT
>PVKU01010845.1:0-48457 GCA_004027475.1 Anoura caudifer | reverse complement strand
TTAATAGTAAAACAACAGCATTTAAATGACATGTTGATGTCTTTGGGGAAATGAGACGTTCACAAACCCATGTCTCAGCACTGATAGTTATGTCTTTTTCAGGTGTATTAGTGCTGTCAGCCATTTTAATTCATTAGAGACTGCAAGGTCAAGTTGTTGTTAGTAACTTTTGTAAGGCACTAGCATAGATTTTCTTCTGAAGCCTTATTTTAATGGGCTCTGTAACCCAGTGAGAAAACAAAAGGATACACGTATAAAGCAGATTTTGTATTCTTTATTCTTTTTTCCCATAAGGAAGAACAATGCAACATTCCATACTTGTGCTTTCCACCTTTGGGGATTATTGATACAGACTTGCTGGAGCCAAAACCTAACATTAAGTCGACTTATTGCTAAAGGCTAATTGACAGTGTTAGGGAGAAAAAGTCTCCATTGCTACCAAAGGGTTGAAAGCTTGATACACATAACTGGGGAACTGCTGCTACCCACATAACTGTTTAGGATTCATTAACAGAAAAATGTTCTCACACTTAACGGACAAGCTGATGGTAAACACGATGTACTGATTTCAACTAGAAATTCATAAACCACTGTAATGTAGCTAATGTTATACTCGTATCACATAACTTTGGTTCAAGTTCTTTCTTCATAATAGCAGGCATTGAAGAGACTTTCGAATATTTGCCAGTTCTTGCCGTTGCTGTTTCAGGAAAGGAAATATTATTTAGGCAACTGTTATATACATTTTGGCAAACAAAATTCCCCAATGCTGACACCCCTCCTTAGTTCTCAATATGAAGTACACGCTACTTACAACATCCACCACGATTTTCCTCCGCAATTTGGCCATTTCTTGTCTAAATTCTTTTCCTTCATTGGTAGCAAGACAGTCCTGATTCTCCTCAAAGGACTGCACATCCTAAAATGAAAGGCCAAGTTCAGGTATGAACCACCACTTTTCAGCTCACATTCTAAACATGTGTAATTAAATTTCAAAACTAACTAACAACTCTTTTTTTTTTTTTTTTTTAGATTTGAAGAGTGAGTTGATTTATTTATTTAGAAGGAGGGGAAAGGAGGGAGAAAGAGAGGGAGATGTGCCAGAGATACATCGATAGGTTGCCCCTCACACCCCCCCAACCAGTAGCCTGGCCCGCAACCCAGGCATGTACCCTGACCGGGAATCGAACCGGCGATCTTTTGGTTCGCAGGCCAGCACTCAGTTCACTAAGCCACACCAGCCAGGGCAACTAACAACTCTTAATATTCACAGGATGCTCATTACTTATTCCAAATAAAAATATTATAACGAATGCATGTAGATCAAAATATCCACTTAATTTTTTTTTAATTTCATAGTTACCATTGGAGAAGTGCAATGGTAGTACACTTTATTGGAAACAATGGGTTAATGAACAGTTAAAGTCAAGGTGGAGCAATGAAAGGCAAAAAAAAAAAAAAAAAAAGAAAAAGAAAAAACAACGAGACAAAGACTGACAGTCCCACATCATGAAATACCCTAATTTGAAAACTTTCTAATAAGCTTTCTAAACACCAGGTAACAATGTTCTCATAAGTGATTGATAATCAATATAACATGATTCCACTGGGGAGAATAAAATGATCTGTAATAGCACCTCTGAAAGTTATGAAAAAGAAACATCTTCTAAATCTTTCCTCTTCATTCAACAAATAGTGATCTAGTGCATCCTATACAAAAAGTGCTCTGTTAAGTGCTGTGGGGGAACTTAAAAAGGAATACACTATCTCTTCCTTATTCCAGTGAGCATAAAACACATGTAAATAAAAATAACAACAAAAATTAAAACTGTGTTTAAGTAACAAGGCAACCACATCTTACCGTGACTATGTAGTGAAAAACAAAATTGATTATTATGTAGTTGGCATGAGAATGAGATTTCAGGAAGTAAAGGAAAGAAGGAATTAAAAGCGTTCTAGGGAAGCCCTGGCCAGCATGGCTCAGTTGGTTGGAGCATTGTCCCGTAGACCAAAGGGTCGTGGGTTTGATTCTCAGTCAGGGCACATACCCAGGTTGTGGGTTCAATCCTCAGTCAAGGCACCTACAAGAAGGCAACCAAACGATATTCTCTTATTCTCTCTCACACTGATGTTTCCTTCTCATCCTCTGTCTCTCTCTCCGTCTCCCCCTTCCTCTTTCTTGTAAGGCAATGAAAAAAGTAATCTCCTCAGGTGAGGATAAAAAAAATATTCTTGGGGAGGAGCATAAGCAAGGGAAGTAATGGTGAGTTAGTTCAGAGGAAACATCTAATCTGGAGGGGTGGGAGAAAAGAAAGAATGTAAGTATGAAAGTACAAAGGGAGTCTTTGAACTTTCTCAGTCTTTTTTTCAGGTTGAATACCTGAGAATTTAAAATGGGAAGCTAATGACAGGTTTTCAGGATGGAAGACATACGTTTTGGAAGATGACGTTGCAGAACTGCGAAGAATGGACTGGAGAAGAGAAAAATCAGGTAAGAATTTAACAGTACAAGCTAGGAATGATGAGGTCCTGAACTCGGGCAGCAGCAGTGGGAATTTAAGGAAAGAAGTTAAAGTACAATTGCAGCGACATCTTCTCAGGCAGCAGTGATGACAGCAGCCGCTCCTTGAGTTTCACTATGCTGCGCAAGGATGACAAGAAGAAGAAAGATGCTGGAAAGTCGGCCAAGAAAGACAAAGACCCAGTGAACAAATCTGGGGGGCAGGCCAAAAAGAAGTGGCCTGACGCCAAAGTTCAGGACAAGTTCAATAGCCTAGTTTTGTTTGGCCTAGTCTAGGTTATTGCTGCATGTGACAAACTCTGGAAGGAAATTCCCAACTAAAAGCTTATAACCCCAGCTGCTGTCTCTGAGCAACTGAAGCTTCACACTTCCATGGGCAGGGCAGCCCTTCACAGGCTCCTCAGTGAAGGACTTATTCAACTAGTTTCAGAGCACAGAGCTCAAGGAATTTACATCAGAAATAGCAAAGGTGCGGATGCCCCAGCTGTTGTTGAAGATGCGTGAACAACAGGTCCCACCAGCTATACATTTTGAAAAATAAAACTTTATGGAAATCAGTAAAAAAAAAAAAAAGGTACAATCACAGAGGTAAAAACTTCAGGGCCTAGTAGTAACTGGATGGGAAGGATGAGGGACTCTGGAGGCGCCAGAGACAACACTAAAGTTCCACCTCCGAGTGCTGACACTTAGTGATAATCTGTGGAAGAATTTCTCCTTAGCACTCTATCCAATCTTCACACCAATTAATAACTGGTTCCCAGGGAGCATTAGAGCTACGTGTCGTCTACTTGGAAACACTTGTAAGATAGCTGTTTCATAGATATACTTCTAAAGTGCTAAGAGAGTATTTATTTTAAAACTCCTTTACCACTTTACTTAAACCATCTCAAGTAGTTTAGAAGAGTGACATAGTAACATGTATGTGAACAAGTTTAATGAAAAGAACATCCCATCCAAAAAAGAAGGGGGTATATCCAGGATTCTATCACCTCCTAAATAACTACGTATCTGTATAAAGCAGAGGATAATGTCACGAGGACAATGTGCTCCTGTGAGAATGAGATAGTACATGATTCTCAATTCCTAAACTCTTTGCCCTCCTAAGGCTTTCTCATACCGTCATGCATCCGGGCCTTCTCATGTGACTGGAAGTTTGCATGGAAAGCCATTCTCAGTCATGATAGGAATTCTAACAGCAAATGTGCCATAAGACACTCATATAACGTACTTGAAAATAAAAGAGGTATTCAATCATTACAGTTGCTACGTCCTATTTTACATAGACCGGTGAGGCAACGGAAGTGAAAGGCATTGGAACCTAATCATAGACTTTTTATGATCCACAATATAGTCATCGCTAATCTCCTGAAAAATGATCATTGAATACAAAATTATGATGAAAGCATCACTTGAAATCACAATGTCTCTATTTCTAGGTAATATTCCCATTTTATCACTTCTTGTTTAATAATATCACAAACCTCTTAATAAATCCTACAGAGAAAAATAAAGTTAGCACTTATGTTAAACCAAGAACAGTAAGTCCAAATGGAAAATAGCTAAGAATTTAAAATGCATAACCAAAATTTTGTTCTCATAAATTATGAAACAATTTAACTGCTACTTCAAAACAGACATTATGTTTTATGAGAATGTATTGTGTTACCAAATCCAACAGACCTTTAAGAACTGGTCATATAAGTTTTTAATTTTTCTCAGTCTCTGGCTCTGAACAGTTCTAGCTTTTTGAAAAAGATCTCGCTGCTTGTGGAACAAAATCTGCAAGTGGGAAAGAAAAAAGCTGAGGTAAAATGTGGTTAACGTAATAGCTAGCAAAACATAATTCTGCATTCAGTTAAAGGATTGTTCTTTAAGTCAGCACTTTCAACAGATTCTGCGTTACCTTTTCTAACACAGTCCAGACATTTGTGCTCACCAGTCAAATACAAAAAGCACAATAATAGTATGTATCAGTCCTCGAGAAGAAAATTTCCCTCCTTACCCATATTCAAAACACACGTCTTACCAGCAACCATACATAGTTATTAAATACAACAATGCCTGGTAGCTTCAAAGTCCGCGTACGGCCCTTACGATCAACTCTTTAGCAAAACTAAGTGAAAACTACGCAACAGTCTTACTTAGAATTTAGGTGGAAAAAATTGTTTCCTAACAATATTCAAAGCATATAATAATTATTGGTCATTCAACATCCACACAGATGACTCTTCCAATAACACAGACCTTTGAGTTCTTTGACCTAATCTCCAGAAACAATTTTGTCTTCTTCCCTAGTTTAGCCATTTACTGACATGTCTGTACCCTAGACTCTGTCATCCCCAACAACTGTAATACCTAGGTAGTGTGAAGGAGAGCAGCCTTACATAGGAACTGCGTCAGGTCATGTCCGGAAAAATTTCAAATCAACTTATTATATATAGGACCTCATTTATCCTCAAAACAAACCTATGATGTAGGGACTCTTATTATGCCCCTTCATAGATGAGGACACTGAGACACGGAGATACATAATCTCCCGTGGCGCCACAGCTAGTCATTAGTCAGTTGATCAGAATTGGATACCAAACATTATTATGGTTCCATGGCCCAGGGTCTTGACTGCTCCATGCTATATGCTTTTTCGCTATTTCCTCCAACATTCGTCCTCTACTTCCCTATGTTTCTCGCTCATTCCCTTTCCCACTACAGCTAAGTACTTATCAAGTACTAACACCGACTGAATCAAACTCTTTTCACTGCCTCCTATTGCGTCCCATGCCTTCACTTTCCTCCTTCCCGGCTAAATTCCATGGTCGATCATAAACCTACACCCTTGCATGTATTCCTTGTCCCCTTATCACTCTGTCCATGTGCATGTATACACCCCACCCCGAAAAATTCAACCCTCCAGCTGCTCTGCCACAGCACTGCATGCTAGTCTCAGGATGGACTCAAATCATGATGACACTAACCTAAGTTGGGCCCATAATGATGCTTGGCGATGATATTTCCCAAGACCATTCACTGGCCCCCTCCCAGGAAACATTTCCACTTCTTGTCCTCTGCCCTCAAAAAGCAACACTTCCTCCACTATCCTTCCTCCTCAATGTGATCAGGTGAGTCCATTAAGAGCGACCCATGCCCCGACCACAGTGACTGGTTCAGGAATGAGCAAATGATCCAAACTGGGTGAGTGATACTCCTCCGGAGGACTTTCCTGCCAAAGATCATGTCAGTCCACTGGGGCCAGTAACCTGCTGGTGAATCTAGGATAGGAAGTTGGGACTCTGACCCCATGGGGAGAGCCTGAAAGGAGCTGAAGACAGAGCCCACATGACACTGCCCGAGCAACCTTTTCCCAGCCGCATCCAGATGTGCCTGGAGCTGAACTCACCTTGACTTCTTGAGATAAAGCAAGGCATTTATCTCTTGCACTTTGGCAAATTTCTGTTACCTGGAACCGCAAGAATCCCAACCAAGAGAGGAAATAAAGACCAAGGCCTTTTGAGAGTATGGTAGATGCCTGCACTGCTCTGATTTTCTGTGATCAGGGCCCAACCACATAGCCAGCAGTGGGAATGGGACCCTGGCTCAAGTCTATGGCTCTAAGACATGGCCAGGCTCTCTACTGCTGCTTGAGACTTGCTTACAACAAGCTAATTATAAAGCTAAGCCTGATACCGACAATCAGTTTTTCTTCTTCTTTCTTGGTTTTCTGCGCATCTCTATTGCACTCCCAAAACAAAGTCAGAAACTGCTCGTAATATTCGCGATAAAACTTCAGCCTGCAAAACATAATAATGAGCACTGTCATACTTCATATTGCTAAGAAAAAAGTAAATGCATTCAAAACAAAGTTGATTTGACAAAAATTATACTATACAGGGAGAAGGGAATAAGAGGAGCCGGGATCTTCTGATGGGAAACGGGAAAATGAAATGCATGATTTACTGTCCTTCCAAGACTATCTGTCCCTAACTAGCTAAGAGGGAAGCTATCTCACATGCCTTCGCTCTTGAAAACAAAGGAAGATTTATTTGTTTTATAAGTTTTCCAGGACACTGCACCGTATTTACAAGGGGTTTGGACAGTTTTGTCTTACTAAATAACAGATAGGCTGTGCTATGATAAATAGACTCATTGCAGATATTATATCCATTTGTCATATAACATTTCCAAACTGGATCATTTCACTTTTTTACCCGCTTTGGCACAATAAAGATTTTTGTACACATGGAGAATAAACCCACCTCAGGTGAATTATTTGCAATATACGATTATTTTTTTTCCTTCAGTGAACATAGTTAAATAGCACAATACATTTATCTTTTAGTCAGTTAGCATATTCCTGGAATGACTACACACACACGCGCGCGCGCACACACACATTTCTTTAGTAGCAAAAAGACATGATTGTAATGTAAAAGGGGGAAAAGGTCATCTTTTTTGAAAAAAAAAATCTATTTATTTATTTTTAGAGAGAAGGGAAGGGAGGGAGGAAGAGAGGGAGAGAAACATCGATCGGTCGCCTCTCGTACATGCCCCGACTGGGACTGGACCTGCAACGCAGGCACATGCCCTGACCAGCAATCCAACTGGCAACCTTTTGGTTTGGGGGAGGACGCCCAACCAACAGAGCCACACCAGTCAGAGTGGGGAAAAGGTCATCTTTATTGACCTCTAGATAATACATCTCAAATTCAATTAAGGTGTGTGTGTCTATAGGAATAATGGATTTCTTTTTTGCTTTGAGAAAAAATCGATCCAAATATATTTTTCAACAGAGACTTCAATGAATAAAAACAATAGTATTGTTAAGTAATTTGTACCCACGAATACCAAGAAATGATACAAAGGTTCTGCCTCTGAAAAACCAACATCCTTACCTTTGCTCTTGCCGTTTTTTCATGGCATTCCCAATTTTCTGGTTAATGGCTCTGAGGGCAGCATTGGTTTCTGTTACAAATTGTTTTCTCTTTGCACGAAGAACCTTTTTCAAGTCCCCTGCATTAAACATACATATGTATTAACATACAATGTTGAAATTATTTTTCCTGCTTGTTCAAGACAGTATGAGCAACAAGATTATTTGCTTCCTTTTTCATGCTGTGCAAACCTTCTGTTACTGGAACCCCCGTTCTAAATTCTATTGCCATGTAAGCTTTTGTTAGGGTGCTGAAAGACCCAAGGAGCAAAAGTTTCTATTTACCAAAATGCATAAAAAGGGTCTCAAAGACAGCCTTTTATTTCCTGCTGAGGAAACAGTTAGAAAGGCTAATTCTTGATACACTTATAACATAGCGCCCAACTCAAAGGACACACTTAGATAGACATTCTTAGATCTTGTTATATAAGACACACAAAATTACTCCATTTAAAAAGTCTCCAGAAGAGATCAAAATAATTTTTTAATCTGAGAAAATTATTTTAAAAGGTATTCAGAGAAGCTTTTAAATATATTTGACTTAAAGGGAAAGACCATGCCTAGTTTGAGGAAATCAGTAAGTTATTCAAGAACACATTCTAAACATCTACATGAAGGTTTTATGTAATTTTCACCAAAAAAAAAAAAAAGTGCGCCATTGTGTAGAATTTTTAAGACCTGAAATAACGCTTTCATACGCACATGATTTTTATGTTATGGATCTGTAATTGTTTTCAGTAATCGGAAAGGAGCTACAAGATTACACAAGTAATTTATACATTCACGTTACCATGTATAACTATCAATTTATGAGAGAGCTCACCAAACAAGCACCTCGGCACCATCAAATAGAGCAGAGATTTCAAAAAATACATGCTAGCAGGAAAGATCCACATAGAGAACTCAAAAATTAATTCGGACTCTTCATTAAGAGTCTTGTCCTGTAAGTCAGTTGATGTAACTGGTATCTGACAGAACAATTTAAAACTTTTATGTTTATGGTTCTGATCATACATCACTAGCATGCTAGCAAACGTGTCTCTAGTTCTCCACTTCAGGGTTTATTCCTGTAAATAGAACAATAAAGACCTGTTCTACAGGCTTCAATTTAAACTTCTGCATGGTATATCACTTACTCTGCCACACCAAGTGGAATAGAAATTATTTCACGCAAATTCTTCCAAAATCGCACAGCTCATCAAATGTACCCATGTAAAAAATAAAAGCATCACTCTTATCTCACCATTGGTAGCACAATTCTCTCCACATCCACAGTAAGAAGGGAAACTAAGGAACCCCATGAAGCCAAATCACACTAAATACTTATTGTACCTAAGAACAAGGCATTAAATGACAGTCTCACAGACCACTGACTAATATTTCCCACTGTAAATGGTATATGATTTGAAACAATTTACTTTCATTACACTATCTCCTCTTATCATACCTTGAAATTTTTCCAGCATATTCCGTAATTCATCCCTGTAAAGAAATTTCATTAAGTTTTAGTGATGGGTACCTAAAATGCCATGCTTGTTTTGGAGGTAAAAATGCAATTTTATTTTATTTTATTTTATTTATTTATTTTTTTTTTTTTGCAGCATCCCCAATTTTCTGGTTAATGACTTTGAGGGCAGCATTGGTTTCTGTTACAAATCTTTTCTCTCTTTGTACGAAGAACCTTTTCCAAGTCTCCTGCATTAAAAACACACACACACACACACACACACACACACACACACGTAAAGTTGAAATTATTTTTCCTGCTTGTTCAAGACAGTATGAGCAACAAGATTATTTGCTTCCCTTTTTGTGCTGTGTAAACTTTCCGTTACCAGTACCCCCGTTCTAAATTCTATCGCTGTGTAAGCTTTTGTTAGGGTGCCGAAAGACCCAAGGAGCAAAAGTTTCTATTTACCAAAATGCATAAAAAGGGTCTCAAAGACAGCCTTTTATTTCCTGCTGAGGAAACAGTTAGAAAGGCTAATTCTTGATACATTTATAACATAGCACCCAACTGAAAGGACCCTCTTAGATGGACACTGTTAGATCTTGTTATATAAAACACACAAAATTACCCTGTTTAAAAGTCTCCAAAAGTCTCCAAAATGCCAGGCCAAGTGTTTTACATACAATTCTTGTTACCTGAGCAGACCTTGGTTTTTCTATGGGGCAAGCAAAAACGTCTGTAAACACATTACCCCATTCCTCTCCCAAAGAATCCTGGATCAAGACTGCCTTCTCCATCATTGTCAATTATTTGACTGCTTTCTGCATCGAAACAGAAAATGGGGAAAATTATTAAATGAATTTAATAATTTCTTTGGGTAAATTGTTCACGGAGAAATCTCCCTGTGAAGCGTTTTAGGTTTTTTGCCACCAAAAGTTTTTAAGGCAGGCCTATGAAAGCAATCGTGAGCGTGCAAGTTAGATGGAAACAGGTCAGGGACCAGGACCATGCTCTGAAAACGCTGTTGCAAGCCTTTCAGGGTTAATGTCAGAGCCAACCCTGTCGCGCACATCAGCTGTTTTGGACAGGAGGAGCTGCTGTGTCAGCTTTTGTCATCCTGCTTGGGGGTATGAGGTTCAAGTGGGCAACCTGCAGGATGTAAAACTGCCTCCCACACACGTGGATTTTACTGATTACAACGTCAAGGACTCAGAAGCAGGGACCTGAGGGACACATTCCCAGCCCCCTGTGCTGTATCTGCACAGGCTTCAGAGAGACGGTACCTTTGGGAACCTCCACCGGCTCTCTTCTTCCTTGTCTCCCGGAGCCATAGGCTGCCCTAGCCTGATCCTCCAACAGGGCCTTCAACTCTCTCCTCAGGCTCCTCCTCCCAGATGGTACCGTCTCAGCATCTGCCGGCACTGGCACCTCCCCTGCACCTGGGGCGCGACAACGCACTCTAAAGGAACAAGGACACAGTCAGTGCACGGTGCCAGGCAAGAGACCTCTGCACAGACCAGACCGTGCATGTGTCAGCGTGCGTCTTGTCCGACCAGGAGGGGACAGAGCAGATGGGGACAGCCGACCCTCCCCACCCAGGGCTGTGGTGGAAGGCTGGCACATGCCCCGGGACATCTGACTTCAGCCCCCTCTGCCAGACTCTTCCCCTATGCTGGGACAGTGGCCATCTCTACCCCTCGGTCCTCAGGGGGCAAAGTGCTGGTTGAGAGGCTTGGCCCTGGGCATGACGAAATTGTCCCTCCCCGTGGACAGAGAATAAGCCTTTCTTACACCTGTCCTGGGGCAGTCACTTCTCATGGAAAACCCACCTCCTGAACCCCAGGATGACCTCAGAGGACACAAGAGGGCCCTGAGGGATGGATTTGGATTCCCTCGGCCCCTGGGCACACGCTGGGACCCTCCCAGGACTTGGGGATCCTCACACCTTCTCCTTGCCTTGCCGACTCTACCCTTAGGGGTCTCTCCTTCTGTTCCATCCTGCCAGCTACAGGGGACCCGCAGCATCACCCGTCGCCCAGCACCTGGTTTCTGACCCACAGATTCTGGTCCCCGAGAGAACATCACTTCAGAGGTTAGCCTCCTTGCCACGGCCCAGACCTCTGGTGTCCCCTGGAAGAAGATCCTGAGAACTTAGCCTCATTGTCCCGGTTCTGACCACAGGGGCCCCCGGAACAAGCCTCCCAGAGGGTAACCTCACCTCCCGGGCCCAGGCATCCGCCATGCCCACGAACAGCCCCCCAGAGTTTAGCCTTATTGCTGTAGCCCCGACCTCTGCAGTCCCAGGAACAAGCACCCCAGAGGTTAGCCTCAAAGCCTAGTCCAGCCCTCTGGTGTCCCCCTCAACGAGCCCCCCAGATGTTAGACTCATCGCCCTGGCCCGGGCCTCTGGCATCTCCGGGAAGAGCCCCGAGGAGGTAAGGCTCATCGGCCAGACCCAGGCCTCTGGTGCCCCCGGAACAAGCCCCCCCAGAGTTTAGCTTCATTGCCCTGGCCCAGGCCTCTGCTATCTCCTGAACCACCCCCAGACCTCAGCCTCATCACCTCAGCCCATCCTGTGGTGTCCCCAGAATGAGACCCTCAGAGGTTAGCCTCATTACCCCAGCCCAGGCCTCTGGGTTCCCCGGGAACAGCCTCCCAGATGCTAACCTCATCACCCCTGCCCCGGCCTCTGGCATCCCAGGAACAAGTCCCCCAGATGTTAGCCTCATAGCCCCGACTCAGGACTCTGACATGCCCCAGAACAGCCCTCCAGAGATTAGCCTCATCACCCAGGCCCAGACTATTGGCTTCCCCCTAATAATGCGCCCAGAAGTTACCCTCATTTCCCCAGCCCATGCCTCTGACATCCCAGGAACAAGCCCACCAGAGGTTACCCTCATCGCCCTGGTTCAGACCTCTGGTGTCCCCTGAAACAACCTCCCTGGGGTTAGTCTCATCATCATGTCTCAGGCTGCTTGAGCCCCCCAGAACAAGCCCACCAGAGGTTAGCCTCATCAACCCCGGGCCCAGCCTCTGGCGACCCAGGAACGAACGAGTCCACCTGATGTTAGCCTCATCCCCTGGGCCAGAACTCTGCCATGCCCCAGAACAGAACCCAGAGATTAGCCTCAATGCCCTGGCCCAGGCCTGTGGTGTCTTTGGTACGAGTGCCCCAGAGGTTGCCACATCGTCCCAACTCAGGCCTCTGGTTTCACTGTGAACAGTCCCCCAGAGGTTAGCCACACTGCCCCTGTACAGGCCTCTGCTATGCCTTGGAAAAGCCCCCCAGAGTTTAGCCTCATAACCCTTACCAGGCCTCTGGCATCCTCAGAAACAGTCCCCCAGAGTTTAGCCTCATCAACCCGGCCAAGGCCTCAAGGATCTCTGGAAAAAAGCCCCCCAGTATTTAGCCTCATCGCCTCGGACCAGAACTCTGGCGTCCCCGGGAACATCCCCGCAGACGTTACCATGGTCCTGGCCCAGACCTATGGAGTCTCGGGAACAAGCCCCCCAGAGGTTAGACTCATCACCCCAGAACAGGCCTTTGGCATTTCCGGAACAAGCAAAACACAAGTTAACCTCATCACCCCAGACTAGGTCTTTGGCATCCCCAGAACAAGCCTCCAAGAAGTTAGCCTCATCACCCTGACCAGACCTCTGGCATTCCCGGGAATAGCCCCCAGAGTTTAGCCTTAGCCCCACTGCCCTGGCCAAGGGCTCTGGGATTCACAGGAATAGCCCCCCAGAATTTATCCTCATTCCCCAAGGTCAGGTGTCAGGTGCCCCGGGGGGAACAAGCCCCCAAGAGGTTAACCTCATCCTCCAGGCATCCCCAGGAACGGACCCCCAGAGATTAGCCTCATCACGACAGTCCAGGCCTCTTGCGTCCCAAGGAACAAGCCTCCCACCGGTTAGTCTCATTGCCCTGGCCCTAGTCTGTGGTGTCCCTAGTATAAGTCCCCCAGAGGTCAGCCTCATTGTCCCGGCCCAGGACTATGGAGTTTCGGGAACAAGCCTCCCACAGGTTAGACTCATCACCCAAGACCAGCCCTTTGGCATCCATGGAACAAGCCCCCAAGAAGTTAGCTTCACCGCCCTGGACCAGACCTCTGGCTTCCCTGGGACCAACCACCAGAGGTTACCATCGCCCTGGCCCAGGCCTCTGGCATTGCTGGAACAAACCCCCAGAGTTTAGCCTCATTCCCCTGGCTGAGGCCTCTGCTGTCCCCCGGAACAGCTCCCCACAGGTTAGCCTTATCTCCCCTGACTGGGCCTGTGTTGTCCCACGGAACAGCACCCCCAAAATTTAGTCTCATCACCCTGCCTCAGGCCACTGATGGCCCTGAGAACAGCCCACCCCCCCAGAGGTTAGCCACATTGCCCCTGCCCCAGCCACTGGCAGCCCCCAGAAAAGCCCCCAGAGATTAGCCTCCTCGCCCCAACCCAGGCCTATGCTGTCCTCACAAACAATCCCCCAGCAAAACTATTTGGAGTATCCAGAACAAGTTCCCCAGAGGTTAGCCTCATCATGGCTCAGAATTCTGACGTCCTCAAGAACAACCCCCAGAGATTAGCCTCATCGTCCCGGCCTGGCCTCTGGTATCCCCAGAACAAGCCCCCAAGAGATTAGCATCATACCCCGGCACAGACCTTTGGCTTTTCCCTAACAAGCCGCAGAAGGCAGCCTCATCTCCACAGCCAAAGCCTTTGGCATCCCAGAACAAGCCCAAGAAAGGTTACCCTCATCACCTTGTCCCAGGCTTCTGGTGTCCCCTGAAACCACCTCCCTGGGGTGAGTCTCATCACTTTGTCTCAGGCTGCTTTCATCCCCCAGAACAAGCCCGCCAGTCGTTAGTCACCTCGCCATGGCCCAGGCCTCTGGCATCCCCGTGAATAGCGTCCCCAGAGGCTAGCCTCATCGCCCCTGCCCACATTTCTGCTGTCCCTGAGTACAGCCACCAACAGATTGGCCTCATTGCCCTGGCCCAGGCCTTTGGAGTTCCTGGAACACCCACCCAGATGTCAGCCTCACAGCCCTGGCCCAAGTCTCTGCTACCCGCCTCACTCCAAAAACTCCCAGAATTTTGCCTCATCGCCTAAGCCTATGGATCCTGAAAACAGGCTCCCAGACATTAGCTTCATGTCCCTGGCCCATCCTTTGGCATCTCCAGAATGAGACCCACAGAGGTTAGCCTCATTATTCCCCGTCCAGGCCTCTGGGTTCCCCTGGAACAGCCTCCTAGATGTTAACCTCAGCACCCTGGCCCAGGCCTTCGGTGTCCCCAGGAACAGCTGCCCGGAGGTTAGCCTCACTGCCCCCGGCCCCCACCTCTAGCACTGTGGGAACAACCCCCCAGGGCTTAGCCCCATTGTCTGGGCCCAGGCCTCTAACCTCACCGGGAACAAGACCCCCACAGGTTAGCCTCATCACGCGATCCAGGACTAATGCTTCTCCTGGAACAAGACCCCAGAGGTTTGCCTCTCTGCCCCAGCCCATGCCTCTGGCCTCCCCCAAAGGAAATATCCCCCAAAAGGTTAGATTCGTCAGCGCGGTCCAGGACTCCAGAATCACCCGGAATGAGCGCCCCCCACCCCCCGCCCCCCCGACAAGACTGGCCTCATCGCCATGGCCTAGGAAGCTGGTGTGCCTGGGAACAGCCCCTTGGAGATTACCCTCATTGCCCCAGCCCAGGCCTCTGGCACCGCTGGAACAAACCTCCAGAGTTTAACCACATTGCGCAGGTCCAGGCCTCTTGCGACCCGGGAAAAACGCCCCCCAGAGGTTTGCCTCATCGCCCCAGCCCAGGACTCGGGCCTCCCAGGAAGAAGTCCCCCAGATTTTGCCTCATCTCCCCTGCTCAGACCTCTGGCGTTCCCAGGAAAACCACCCACAGGTTAGCCACATCTTCCCAGCCCCGACGTCCGGCCTCCCCAGGAACAGCCCCCAAGAGGTTGCCCCAAATGCCCTGGTCCATGCCTTTGGCATCTCCGGAACAAGCCCCACAGAGGCCAGCCTCATCGCCCAGACCCAGGCCTCTGGTATCCCCAGGAACAGCCCCCGGGAGATTAGCCCCCACCCCAGGGCCCAGACCTCTGGCTTCCCAAGAACAAGCCCTCCCCACCCCGCCCTCATGGGCCCAGCCCAGGCCTCCGCGGGAACATCACCTCAAATTTAGCCTCACAGCCCTGGTCCCCTGCTTCTGGCACCTGGGAGAACATCACCTCACAATTTAGACCCATCACCAGGGCTCGGCCTCCGACCTATGCCGAACCCCCGCTCGGAAATATTACCTCACAGGGAGCGTTATCACCTGCCCCCCCCTCCGCGCCCCCGCATCCCCAGCTCTCCCCCATTCCCTTTTCCCCTGGAGTCTGAGGAGAACCACATGGCCGCGCGGCGTCGACAGACCTGTCTCTCCACTTGCCTGCCCTTCCTGGGAGTCCCTCCGTGAGTCCCCCAACCCACGCCCTGGGTCCCTCTGTCTCTGTGTCCCTCTCCACGCATACCGTGACCACCCCTCCGCCATCTCCACGAAGGTTCTCTCAGCGCTTCTGGACGGTGAGTAGCCTGTGTGGGAGAGTCACTGATTGGCTGGCACAGTGCGCATGCGGGAGGCGGGGCCTCCACCGACCCACGCGCTCCCGGAAGGTCTGGCCTCTAGCTGCTGGAGCCAGGCCTGGGGACTTCTTGTGCTTCCGGCCAAGGACATGTCGCAGGTCTTTTTCCTGGCGAGTCGCAAAAGGATACGGGAGTGTGGAACACATGCCCAAGCCTCCACCTTCCTGATGAAGGAGAATTTACCAATTCCTAGTCAGTCTACCTCCTGGTGTCCTTGCCACCCACCACCTTCTGCTTGCAGAAGAATAGCCCTCCTCCTGAGCGTCCTGCGTATACCACCCCCTTCTTTTGCTAGGTGTTAAAAAATGAAAAACGTGTACGTGTCCTTAAACGTCGCTGCTGACTGTTGCGTCTGGGTATTACAATAAATTGTATCGCATTATGTGTGGTATTCTGCCACCTCCTCTTTTACTCAACGTTGTGTCACCGAAAGTACCTACGTTATTACATGTAGCCATCCTGCTATCTCAGTTCATTTATCCATTTTCTCGTCCACGGACATCTCCATCCATACTTTCCACTTTACAGCCTTTACAAGCAGTGATGCTAGGACTAGGCTAATGTCCGTCACAGGTACTATGCGTTTTGCAGAGCTTCCAGGAGTGAGATTGCTGGCTCATAGGCTAGGAATTGTTTCCAGCTGATGACCCCACCCACAGTTTGAGTTCTGATTGGGCCATATACCCACCAATACAAGGGATAATCAGATCTCTTAACCTTTCCATTTCTGTGAGTGTTAAATTGCATTTGGGCGGGGTCTTCTTTTGTGCTTCTACAATCACTAAAAAGAGGTCTTTCGAAGAAACTCCTGGTCAGCCATTTTAAGCTGCTTTTCCGCTACATGTCCTGACTTTTTTCAATCGCATAAGGATGCATTTCTTGCCATTCGGTGGAAGCACTTCATCTATGCCAGATATCAATCATCACGACAGTGTTTGCATTTAACAGTAATCAAAAATAAATAATGCCAATTTTACCATTTTTAGGTGTACGGTTCAGTGAGTAGCATTGAGTGCATCCTCATTGTTGTACAACCATCACCGCCACCCACCTTTGGAAATGTCTCATCTTTCCAAACTGAAACTCGGTACCCACTAAACACTTATTCCCGACTCCTTCCTCCTCCCAAACCCTGGCACTCACCATTTCACTCTCGGTCTCTGTGAATTTGACTACTTCTGGGTACCTCATATCTACACTATTTGCGCTCTTGTGACTAGCAAAATGAATCTTGCAGCGTGTGTCAGAATTTCGTTCCAGTTTAAGGGCAAATAATAATCTGTTAGAATGAAATATCACTATTTGTGACAACATGGATGGACCTAGAGGGGATTATGCTAAGTGGTAAAAGTCAGACAGAGAAAGACAAATACCATATGATTTCACTTATATATGGAATCTAAAGAACAAAGTAAATGAACAAAGAAAACAGAAACAGACTCATAGGTACAGAGGACAAACTGATGGTTGCCAGATGAGAAGGGGGTTGGGGCACCAGGTGAGAAAGGTGAAGGGATTAAGAGGTACAGATTGGTGATTGCAAAATAGTCATGGGGATGCAACGTACAACATAGGGAATATATAGTCAATAATACTATACTAACTATGCATGGTCCCAGGTGTCTATTGGAATTATCGGGCATATCACCTGGTAAAATATATATGTCTATTCACTACGCTGTACACCTGAAACTAATATAAAATAAGGTCGCATGTCAACTGTAGTTGAAAAAGAATCCGTTGTAGGTATATACCGGCTTTTTTTCTGTTCCTTTGGTGATGGACCCTTAGACTGCTTCCACCCTTTACCTGTTGTGAATAATGCTGTGTGAACACGGATGCGCAAATGTCTGTTTGACTCTCCTTTCACTTATTTCGGGTGTATACCCCAAAGTGGAGTTGCTGGGCCATAGGTTAACTGTCTTTTTAATTTTTTGAGTAACTGCATGCTGTTTTCCGTAACGACTGCACCACTTAACACTTCCACCAGCAATGCACGAAGGTTCCAGTTTCTCCACATGCATGCCAACACTCGTTAATCTGTGTTTTCTTAAATAGCAGGCACCCGAATGAACATGGCATGATATCTCATTGTGGTTTCGATGTGCATTTCCCTAACGGTTAGCCATGTTGAGCATCTTTTTGTGTGCTTACCAGCCATGTACACTTTCTTTGGAAAAAATGTCAAGTCCTTTGCCAGTTTTCCGATCGGGTATTTTTGTTGTTGTTGTCGTTGTCCTGGTGGTGGTGGTGGTGATGGCGGTGGCAGTTGAGTTGTAGGAGCTCTTTATATGTCCAGGATTTTCATCTTTCATCACATATATTATTTGAAATTGTTTTCTTCCATTCCGTGAGTTGTCTGTTCTCTCTGTTGATCATGTCCTTTGAGGCACAGTAGTTTTACATGTTGATGTAGTCCCAGTTAACTATTTTTTTTCCTTCTTGACTCCTGGGCCTTTTAAAATAAAATTACCTTAGCCCTCAGGCCATAAAAGTTTTCCCCTTCACATCGAAAAGGTTTTACATGGTTTTAAGATGCTGTTTTGCATTTTTTGTTTAAGGTTTAGCAAAACCTTAAAAAATGTAGAATGGATTTTTGTGCTTGCTGTCAGATAGAGATCCCATTGCCTTTTTCTTCCTGTGAAAAACTAATTGTACCATCCTCGCTTATTCAGTGGTATACACTTTCCCCACCATCAGCTCTGCCAAGTTCCTGTATGTCCCTGATTCTCCTCCTCTAGTGAGTTCCACCAGTCAGCTTACTTATTCTGTGCCCAAATAACAGCTTGTAAATAGAATGAAGATTCCAAGTCAGATCTAAGTTTGAATCCTCGGCTGTTAGCCTAGTCTGTGACGCCTAAGGTCCTTCAGTCATTCCTCAGAGCCTCCACAAGAGTGTCTACACTACCTACGAGGACCTTGAGCATCTTACTTTGTTCCACTCCCCTTTTATCCTCTCCATCCTGAGCTTCGTGCAGTTTCGTCAAGCACAGCATTGCTGTTTTGTGCCTCCGGGCCTTTGGACAAGCTCAGCCGACTTCTCACTTCTCTGTCGAGTCTTGCTTTGCACTCCTTCTTCTGCCTCCCACTGTGACTTGTGCAGCCTCTCTCCTGTCACTGCCCTGTAATCCAATCGTTCAGTGTGCTAATGAGACTGTAGTATTTTGCTGCACTTTGACCATGCTGGAAACCCAAATAATTCCACCAAGCGGTTTCAGAATTTATCATTCAAATTGATCACTGCTTATCCATAAATTTAAAAAAAAAAAACACACACACACTTCCATAAGCATTATTGCCCTTTGAAAGTCTGTAAACCCATGATTCATACACTTATCTTAATAATCCTCTGGGAGAGGGATTCACATAATGCCACTTTATAGTTTAAGAGACCAGGGGTCAAAGAGTACAACTCGTAACCCATGTTCACAGAGCTTCACTGTAGAGCTAGGCTCAGACCTGTGGTGTTTTGATCCATTGCTCTCCACAGACCCTGACCTGTCACTCGTCTGTCTTACTTTGCTGCTCTGGAAATAAGCTGTGTCTGCAGCTGTGAATCATGGTCTTTAGCAGAGCTTGCACCTTCCAGTAATGTAGTAAATGGTTTCCAGAGAGTGTGACTGTAGACATGGAAGTCCTTTATAAAGTTGGCATTTTCCATGGAAATTTCAAAACATATTAATCAGAGGAGGGACTGTCTTTGACATTTTGGGGTGCACCTAAAAGTCGTGAAATGATAAACCCATGGAAGAGTTTGTGCGGACCAGGCCGGATGGAATAAAAAGAAAGGCCACCCTGGACAGAGCATGTGTCAGTAGTTCAACAACCTGAACGTTGTGTGCATCGAATTTTCAGGAGCATTCTGATTCTTTAAGACTGCCAGGAGAGCAGGGTAGAAAGCTCCCTCCCACAAGGGACTTGGATAATTTATAAAGGCAATGTAAGGTAGGGGCTGTGGCAGGTCCTGATTCTACAGAACCAGTCTACCCTCCATCCTTTTGTCCTTACTACCAGAACTTTGATGCTGTTGGAGCAAGAGGTGGGAACGTGACTTGGTTCAGCCCCCCAGGCTGGCCATGACACGTGTCCCAGATGACGCTGGTGGCATTTCTAGGAGGCCTTCATGAATTGGTCAGATGCAGCTGGCTTCTTCCTTTGCTCTTTCCCTTTTGTTCTGCCAGGAATACAGATGCAGTGCTTATGACCTTGGAGACAGAAGCCACGTTGGAGGATGGAGGGGCAAGAAGAGAGAAGAACATGGTTCCTTGAGCTGTAGTACCAGCCCTGAATTGTCTATCCTTACTGCATGGCAACTGGAATAAATGAACTCCTATTTGCCTAAGCCACTATTTGAAATGCAGTCAAATGCAGTTCATGATGATAGAGCAGTACACAACTAAAATTTATTTTTACCCAACTTGCCTTAGTTATGGTAGACAGTTACCATTGAAACATTTAAACCCAAACATGTATAATGACTCAAAAGTAGTTCATTTATTTCTCCTGTGACATGACTGGGCAAGCAAAGAGGTCCTCCTGGTGGGCTTTATCCATGCACTTCTACAAGGGACCCAGGCTGTTGGGAACTCTGCCGCCTTCACCAGGTGGCTCCCGCCCATTGCCCCATAGGTGGCCTCCTTTGCAGTTTGCTAAAAGGGGACAAACACACGGCTGTGCACCAGGTACAAGGTTCTTGTGGGCTAGGCCGGGCAGGGGCACATGACATTTCCGCTGCCATGCCATCGCCAAGATCTCAGTCACGTGGTCACACCTAACAGCTAGGGAAGCTGGGAATGGACACTGAGATGGGGACCCAGGAGGAAGAGGAGAAGGAGGATTTTAGGTGGACAGCTAGAAGTCCCTGCAATCTGCGCCTTTCCAAAATTAATATAAAACCTTGACTACATTGGGCTGCGTTAGAGAGAAACTCACAAAAATGCTCTGTCTGGGATGGAGAAAACAAAAAAAGCACGAACTGCAAATGCAGCATGGAATTGGACGAGGCTTCACCCCTTATGAACTCTGAGAAACTGAGCTAACTTCTTAGCTTCTCTAAATCTCAGTGACTTTCACTAACTCTCAAAGGCATAATAATAATAGTATTTGTCTCATGGAATTTGGATGAGATTAACTGAAATAATGTGTAAGAGCTCTTACAGGCATTCAGTAATACAAAGCAAGTGCTCAAATATTAATAATAGCACGATTGTATTATTGCCTATAACATAATCATATAGTATAATTATGATTGTGTCATAATAATTCTGTGTTGCCATTATTATGGCCACTTCTTCAGCCACAATTTCCTAAATATCAAACATGGAATGAGAACTAGCGCCTACGCTATATTTCAAAGCATAAAGAATGGCTCTTCCAGTCTTTAGGATTCAATATAACATTTTATTAATAAATGTGGAGTTTGGATGGAGAATATAACATTTATTTCAAAAGAAGAATTATTTAGATTATAGCAAACATCACAGGGCATTCTCGTTCATTAAGGCAATATTTCTCCAGGAAAAGTTAAAGAAGATGACAGGTGTTTGAAGAAAAGAAAAGCACTGCGTGAAGTCTGTTTAAGCGCTCTCTCTTTTTTTCCTTTCCACTCCCCCCGCCCCGCCCGCCATCTTCCTTAGGCTTTCATAAGTGGCTGTTCTCCTGCTATCCTCTTCTATTCTGACAACTTCTCATTGCCATTGCTAGCTCTTTCTCCTCAAATGTGCCCTCGCCTCATGGCGTTTTTCAGGACTCGATTTTACTTGGTTCTTTCCTCAATTTATATACCCTTTTCCTAAGCATTCCCATATAGGCCTATGGTGTCAATTACCATTTACACCAGAGTTTCTCAAAGTGTGGTGCATGGGACCACCTACATCAGACTCACGGGAAGGGGGGATGTTAAAATCCAGGTTCTTTGGCCCTATCCCAGGCCTACCCAATCGACTCTGTAGGTGGGCACTGGGAATCTGCATTTTAAATTATTCCTCCAGGTTGCTCCCAGCCCCACCGAAGTTGTTCCACTGCATGCCTCCAGGAGGGCCTGGCTGACCTTAACGGTGGCAGCTCAACATCTCCATCTGGTGGCTTCCTCACATCATTGCTTTAGCTTTGACAGTGCAGTGCATCCATGCTGGTTCCCAAGGCTATGAAACATCTTGAAAACAAGGGAGATGTGGGGACAAAGGACACTGATAGAGTATCTGCTCCATGAATAATCAACCTTGAGTTATATCACCTTGGACCTTTCTAACTACGCTAAACGTGTCTGTATCGAACTTTTAAGGGGAAATCAAATTGATGCCTTTTAATTCTCTTCCAACTACATGAAAACACAGGTATCGGATGACACCTATCTATAGAGGCTTACAAGAGGACTTAGTGAATTTTCAATTTATCCTTCTGAAGTTAGCTAATAAAGAGCACTCCACTTTCCAGAAGTAATTTAATATGGAGCACTCTTAGTTAACTTGCCTCCTGCTGTCAAGTCTTTGTTCTGCTTATAAAAGTACCGAATATCCCCTGTGAAATAATTTTTTATGAAACATAAAATTTATGAAGGAAATGAAGTTCATGCTTCATCCCACTACGCAGACTTACTATACAATTTTAAAGTGGGGGGGGGATCTTAGTTACTTTCACCCTTCCTTCTACTCTCTCTCTGTCTCTCCCCCCTACGTTGTTTTTCTCAAATAGTTCTTTTTTCTTTCTTTGTTTTGTATCACAAGTTTTACTTCTTCCATCTAAGACTCGGAAACAAAGCTTCAGTATCTTATTGGGTCTGATCACACTTTCATATTGCCTACATCGTCGAGTAATCTTAACCCTAAGCCAACGGTTTATGTTTGACTTTTCATTCTCTTCCTTACGATGCTCTGCACTTCAGTGGCTCTTGGAAGCACACCAGTGAATTGGGTGAAGGATGATTGATGACGACCGTTGAATGGGGGTGAGAACAGTCTCTTCGACAAGTGCCTCTGGGACAACTGTATCCACACGCAAACAAATGAAGGTGAACACTTGAGCTATGCCATACACAAAGAGTCACTCATCCAAAATGGACCCGAGACCTAAATAGCAGAGCTAACAGTATAAAAACTCTTGGAAGAAAGCATACGAGTAACGCTTCATGACCTTGGATTTGGCCATGATTTCTTAAATGTTAGACCCAAAGCAGAAGCAACACAGAAGAAAATAGATAATGAGCATGTTTTCACATTAAAAGACCCTATCAAGAGAGAAAGAAAGGTATCCTACAGAATGGGAGGAAACATTGGCGAATCATACATCTAGTGAGAGTCTAGTATCCAGAAGATATAAGAGAGCCCTTACAACACCGAACAAATGACAACAAGACCAACAGTACAAACCAGTAAATGACCCGAAGGAACATTTCCCAAAGAAGATACACAAATGGCCAAGAATCACGTGATGCTATGCTCAACATCACTAGTCATGGGGAAGTGCAAATCAAAACTACAGTAATAGCTGTGACACCCACAATAATGTCTACAACTTAGAATGAAGGAAAATAACAAGCCTTGTAGGGAAAGTGGAGTAAACAAAAGCTTTATACATTGCTGGTGTTACTTTTACATGGTACAGTGGCTGTGGAAAATGGTTTGGCGTTTCCTCCAGAGCTTAAACATATAATAAGCACATGATTCAGTTAATTCCACACCTACGGATACACAGCCCCCACCCCCCAAATAAAAGCAAGCATTAAAAAACACACAAAAGTAGCAAGATTCAAAACAGCCAGAGGTGGAAGCAACCCAAGTGCCCATGGACTGACGAATGGATAAACACAATGTGGTCTGCCCACGCAATGGGATATTATACTGCCACAAGAAGGAGTGTTATAACGTGGAGGAACTTTGAAGCCATTATGCTAAGAGAAAGAAGCCAGACACCAAAGGTCACATAACGTACGATTCAATGTACATGAAGTGTCCAGAATAAGCCAGTCCATAAAGGCAGAAAGTAGTTCAGTGGTTGCCAGGGATTCGGGGCAGGAGGAATGAAGGGTGAGTGACTTTTTACTGGGCAGAAGATTTCTGTCACGACTTGGCAAAGTGTTTTGTAAGAAGATAGACTTGATGGTTTCACAATACTGTGAATTTACTCAATGCCACTGAATGGAATACTTTACAATGATTGATTTTACAATGTGTTAGTTTCAACTTAAAGCAATTTGAACTATAAAAATAACACTTTTGAGTCCATGGTAATAAAATAGTCAAGTATTTGGGAAAAACTAAGCTATTAATTTGAATACGTCAATTTAAAATAATACGAGGCTCACTGTTGCTTACATGTAAATATGCTTCATGAAAAATAATATCGCTTTATCCTTTTTAAATATTTTATTCCTTGTATCAATTCGAGAGAGAGGGGGAGGGGAGGGAGGAAGAGAGGGAGAGAAACATTGATGTGAGAGAGAAACATCAATCGGTTGTGTCTTGCACGTGCCCCGATCGGGGACTGACCCCCTATGTGCCCTGACTGGGCATCGAACCCGTGACCTTTTTGGTTTGTGGGATGATGCCCAACTAACTGAGCCACACTGGCCAGGTCAAAATCACTCCATTTTTTTAAAAAATAAAATAAGTATTGAAAGTGTGTTTTTGATTAAAAAGTGGGCAAAGGCTCTGAATAGACACTTCTCCAAAGAGGACACCCAGATGGCCAAGAGACATATGAAAAGATGCTCGATGTCACTCATCATCATCAGAGAATCGCAAGTTCAAACCACAGTGGGATATCGCCTCACACCTGTCAGAACAGCTATCATCAATAAATCCACAAACAGCAAGTGTTGGGAAGAATGTGGAGAAATGGGAACCCTCGTGCACTGCTGGTGGGAATGCAGACTGGTGCAGCCACTGTGGAAAGCAGTATGGAGTTTTCTTTAAAAATTAGAAACGAAACTGCCTTACGACCCAGCAATTCCACTTCTAGGAATATATCCTAAGGAACCGGAAACAGTAATTCCGGAGAATGTATGCAACCCCTATGTTCACTGCAGCCTTACAACAGCCAAGATTTGGAAGCAGCCCAAGGGCCCATCAGTAGAGGAGTGGATAGAAGCCTGTGGTGTGCTTACACAGTGGAGTACTACTCAGTCATGAGAAAGAAGGAAATGTTACCTTTTGCAACAGCCTGGATGGGCCATGAGAGTGTTATGCTGAGTGAAATAATCCAGTCAGAGAAAGACAAATACCATATGACCTCACTTACATGTGGAATCTACGAACAAAATAAACTAACAAACAAAACAGAAACAGACTCATAGATACAGAAAACAGACTGACAGCTGTCAGGGGGGAGGTGGGCTGGGTGAAAAAGGTACGAGGATTAAGCCAAAACAAAAACAAAAAACAAAACAAAAAATCCCTCGTAGACACAGAAAACGGTATGGTGATTATCAGAGGGAGAGAGGAGTTGGGGGAGGTCAAAGAGGGTAAAGGGAGGATAAATGGTGAGAGAAGGGGACTTGACTTTGGGTGGTGAACACACAATACAATATACAGATGATGTATTATGGAACTGTATGTCTGAAATCTATATAATTTTATTAACCGATGTCACTCTTACCAATTCAATAATTTTTTTTTAAATTGTCAAAAGTGTGGCTTTGTTTTACTGTGTGAAAAGTCTATTTAATGTCTACCCGAGGAAGAAAGGTCTGGATGTTCTTACCTGCTTCTTCATCCCACCTCTTACCACCTGTCATTTTGTTGGAAGGGAACCAAGCAGTCCAGATTTACTGATACAGAGTAGGGAAAGGGAGATCTCACTGGTTTCCCAACATGTCCTCAGGGAGCACCCCCCAGAGTTCCCGGGATGACCACTGGGCTGCTGAGGCCCAGTACTCTTTGATGACGTTTAAGCAAGCCTTTGAGAGCAGAGGCACTTTCAATCTATTTGACAAAATTATAGGCTAGAGAACAGAGATGTTAGGTCACAATATGAGAGTCAGGCAGCCGAGGGGAAGCAGAGTTGAGACTGAAACCCACATCCTTCCTTCAGAAAACCTCTCTGATTTAAAGACATTGACCGTGAATGCACCCCACTATTTGCTCTCCCCCAAAACTGGACAGGCTAGATGGTAGGTCTTGACATCTCTCTCCCTTTCCTCCACACTAACAACCTGGTGAAAGCCTACAGTTATAGAAAAGTGCAGCCTGGCCTTCTCTTACAGATTGCACGTGGAGTAGGATGGCTTTGTCTTGCTCTAGAGACTGGGGTCCAGGGCTGTACTGCGTCTGTCTGGAGCCACCATCCCATGAGGGCTGACCTGTGGCATCGGTTGCCAACTCGGCATCCAGTGGACCCCATGTTGGTGGCTTGAAATTGGCCATGGTGGGAGAGTTTGCATTATGGAAATAAGAAAACCCTAGAAATCCGAACTGTACTCTCCCTTCCCGAGGGCCTGTTTCCAGCACATCACCGCCCAGCACTGACCACAGAAGGTTCCCTGGAGCTCATTCCCAGGAGGAAGAGCTGCGTCACAGGGCAGCTCTGCCCCCTACTGCAAATGACTCTGAGGGAGGAAGTGTGTGCCCTCTGCCCTGACGATAAGAGCCTGTCTCTGAACATAGTGTCCATCGGCAGTGTGGTTACAGCAGTACACACTGAGCATGGATTCCACACGGGAGAGGTTCGTCTCAACCTCCGATCATCCTAGGTCAAGGGCTCTTTGGTAAGTCCTCTCTCTTCTCAGGAGCCATGTTGTCCTGGCAACCCTACCAATACACATTTGTCCAAGGTTAGACACAGGGTCCTTTGGTCCTGCCGCAAGACCCTGGGTCCCTGATTTGCCTTCCTCTGACATCCAGGCACTTCATCCATTCAGGGCTTCTCTTCTCTGTGTTATTTTATGTTTTATTTTATTGTATTTTCAAATCCTCACCCGAGGATATGTTTTTGTATTGATTTTAGAGAGAGAGGAAGGGAGAGAGGGGAACATCGATGTGAGAGAGAAATATGGATCGGCCTCCTCCCAAACACGACCCGACCAGGGATCGGACCCCCAACCCAGGTATGTGCCCTGACCGGGACTCAAACGCACAAACTTTTGGTGCACAGGACAACATTCCAACCAACGGGGCCGCACTGGCCAGGGTGCTTCAGGTCATTTAAAACTGACCAAGTTTTCTTGGATCTCACCTGCATAAACGTACCGTGCCTCACGTGTCCTGGCAGGTTGAAAGGAGGTCCTTAAGACCTGGAACCTAATTGTGTGTCTGTGTGCACACATGTGCATGGGTTGTGTGTGTGTGTGATTGTGCGTGTGATTTGTGTGGGTGTGTCTCAAGGGAGGACAGAAGCTGTTACTGTTTCACTTCCTTTTCTCCAACACCCGTTTGTAAAAATTCCCCTGCCCCCCAAAGCTTATTCCATGAGAACATCAGGTATGGTCTCTATATCCATTAATTAATTAATTTATTTATTCGTTCATTCATTCATTCATTCATTGGATTGGTTGGGGTGTACCTGACTGAGAGCAAGATCAATGCTCTGCATCTGAGGATGCATTAGTGGTTCCTGGTTTCCATAGAAAGAGATCATCAGGGAGACCGTTATTGATGACATTCTGTTTCCATGACAACTGGGGTAAGCCATTCTTTTCCGTTGGCAGAAACAGTTAACAAGGATATTTACAGACTGGAGAGATGCAGTAACTGTAGAAACCTCAAGACTAGTCGGTGTCTGCAGTCAATGTGAGTCGTGTGTGTGTGAGTGTGTGTGTTGCCAGTGTGTGGCCTTTAGTTGGACATTAAGAGCTCTAATCCCTCCTGTTTTGTAAGAGAGAATGGCAGCTGCTCTTGTTGTGGGCTAAGGAGATTGAATAACCTGTCATACCCCATCCCCGTTTCAGTGTCCTAGGTGACATCTGTTGCACAAGGGCATTGTCACCCGAGTTCTTGAAAGCAGAGATCCCCAAGTATTTCTCATTTTACACCTCTGCTTACTTGCGATGATTGTCGCATGAACCGTTAAAGATGTAAGCTTATTCATTTACACCTGCTTAGAGTAGGAGGCTACTATGTGTATGATATGGGACAGAAGATTTGAAGTCTGCAAATGACACGGATAGGTAGGATTGGGAGATCTAAAGTAACTTTGAGTAACCCAGGGGATGATATTGTGCTCACCCTGAGTGGCTGACACACACAAACTAAGAAACACATTCTCTACAAGTCCAACGTCCTGGTATCACACCATTATTTACAGTTAGGTAAATAGAGTTCAAATCAGTAAATGCCTCCTTCTTTACTATCTAAGCATAAATGTAAGCTCCTTCTTGAAGGCTCTGTGTTTTTTGGTTATGTGTTTGAAAGTGAATGTTGCTGGTGTCACAGCCTGTATCTGTTTATTTGTGTTTCTAAAGAAAAACACAGCATTTGTAGTATGTACCGTTGCATTCTTTATCAGGGACGCACCTTTGGAAGAAGCAGGTTCTAGGTGAAGGTTACCCAGGCCTTTCAGCTCAGTCCCATACACTGCTGTGTGGTCCTGTAACCGAGCTCTGCCAATTCCATTTTCCCTCGACCTTCTGACTGCCTGAGAGGCTTGGCCAGTAGGGGCTCTGGAGGGCCACAGGAGGTCTGGGTGTGACACAAGTGGCTGTACCTTCCTCTCCATTCCTGCTCCTCTCAGGGCCACCCCAATAGTGGCCCTTCATATGACAGGGATGGGGCATGTGATTTCAGTAGGGACCAGCACCAGCAGGCTGGTGAGCGGCCTCCTAAGACATTGGGGTCCGAGGTTAAGGGCGAGGGTGGCCCCTTTTAGATCCTGGTGCTGTGGCTGGAGCGTATCACCTTTCCCCGGCATCACTGGGAGGGGTCTCCAGTTTCCTGCATCCTTCCCCCGACCTCCTTGAGAAACCACATAGAGCTGGGCAGCCCCCATTCCTTCCAAGTCTGAGCCCAAGCTCTGAGGTCTGCTCCTCCAAGGTCATGAGTTCTCAGAACCACCATCTCTTCCCTTGGTTTTGCAGAGCTACAGGTGCCCAGCCCACTCTGCCTACCATGGCATCCTTCTTAATGTCTCATTGCTCCCTCCTTGTTTTTCCCGGACTCCAAATCATTCTATCAAGCTCTCTCTAATTAAAATAAGAAGTAGACCCTGCCTAATAATCAGGTTAACTTTTCTCTCTTTGCTTTTAAGGTCTTGCTTTTTGCTTTGGTTCCTAGAAGTGTTGCTATGAAGAGCCTATATGTGTTTGTATGCGTGCTTGCATAACTGTGCGTGCGTGCGTGCGTGTGCGTGAATCAGCCAAGTTTGTGGTTGGGCACATGAAATGATCCTTTATCCTGAAAAATTGCTGGTAATTGTTCCTTCACACATTCTGCAACCCCCTCCCCACCCCCCCAACCCCTGCTTGGACTACTATAATTAAATATCTCTTATGTGGTGAGGTGCATACATTTTTATTTTTAATAATTAACTGGTATATTTACAATTTCTGTTTACTTCTTTTTTTTTTGTTTGTTTTTAAGTACATTTTATTGATTACGCTGTTACGGTTGTCCCAATTTTTTCTCCCTTTTACCCCTCTCCACCCCACACCCCACACCCTCCAGCATCCCCTACCTTAGTTCATGTCCATGGGTTGCACATATACATTCTTTGGCTTCTCCTTTCCTATACTATTTTTAACCTCCCCCTGTCTATTTTATGCCTACCGATTATGCTTCTAATTCCCTGTACCTTATCCCCCATTCCCCCCATCCCCCTCCATGTGATCTCCATTTATGTGATTCTGTTCCTGTTCTAGTTGTTTGCTTAGGTTTTGTTTTTTAGGTTCAGTTGTTGATAGTTATGAGTGTCTTGTCATTTTATTGTTCATAGTTTTTTTTATCTTCCTCTATTTCTTAGATAAGCCCCTTTAACTTTCCTGTAATAAGGGCTCATTGATGATGAACTCCTTGAACTTGACCTTATCTGGGAAGCCCTTTATCTGCACTTCCATTCTAAATGAGAGCGTTGCTGGATGGAGTCATCTGGGATGTAGGTCCTTGCCTCTCCTGACTTCGAATACTTCTTTCCAGCCCTTTCTTGCCTGTAAGGTTTCTTTTGAGAAATCAGCTGATAGTCTTATGGGAACTCCTTTCTAGGTAACTGTCTCCTTTTCCCTTGCTGCTTTGAAGATTCTCTCCTCATCTTTAATCTTGAGTACCATAATGATGATGTGCCTTGGTGTGCTGCTCCTTGGGTACAATTTATTTGAGACTCTCTGTGCTTCCTGGACTTCCTGGGAGTCTATTTCCTTCACCAGACTGGTGAAGTTTTCCTTCATTATTTGTTCAAATAAGTTGTCCATTTCTTGCTCTTTCCCTTCTCCTTCTGGGACCTCTGTGATTCAGATGTTGGAGTGCTTAAAGTTGCCCCATAGGTTCCTAAGCCTCTCCTATTTTTTTTTTTAATTCTTGTTTCTTCATTCTGTTTATTTCTTCCTTTTGTTCCAAATCATTGATTTCAGCCTCATTTTCCTACTCTTCACTTTTGGTTCTGTTACGGAAAATAATTCGGAAAATAATGACTCTGGTGCGATTCGGGGTAATGGAGTGAGGCTTTATTACACGCGCGGACCCAGAGGAGGCAGTCTCCAAATTCTGGGCCCCGATCCTTGGCTGAGAAGGGCTTTTATTGCTCTCCGGACACCCTATCCTACCGGGCAAAAGCAGGAGGTACAGAAGCTGATGCGAAAATAACTCTAGCCTTGAGGTGT
This sequence comes from Anoura caudifer, assembly GCA_004027475.1. Lineage (NCBI taxonomy): Eukaryota > Metazoa > Chordata > Mammalia > Chiroptera > Phyllostomidae > Anoura > Anoura caudifer. The sequence goes on along the minus strand of PVKU01010845.1, from coordinate 18,203 downwards.
CCTTATCGGAAGCTGGGTGTACAGAAGCCAAAGCAGAAATTATGACTACCTAACTGAAACCAGATGGTTTGGCGGTTTCTAAGTAACCTAAACAAAACTCCTTCCCAGTTCCCGGTCCCTCTTCTGGGTCCCTTTGCCCTAGTTGACTTTTCTTCTACATTCCCCCCTTTTGATGCTGAGACATATTATTATTCTCAGTATCAATAGCTAAATTCGGGGTTACTATCTACTTGGGGTAGTCTATTATAATGGTGTCTCTGGAGAGAAAGGATTTTTGCTGTTGCCTTTCTAGTAACTGTAGTCTCTATCTGTTGGACTAAAGTCTGAAGCAGGCATGGACCAACTGTGATAGCTAGGAACAATAATAATAAAGGGCCTATTACTGGGGCTAAAACTGAATACATGATAGATTGCCACCAAGGGGTGGATGCCCAAGGTTGGTCCTGGTTCTTAATCCTGTTCTGGATATCCTGGAGTTTGTGGATATTTTCTTCTACCAAAGCTGTGTGGGCCTGTACTCTGGTGAAACCGCATGGAATCTCCTCCCTCTGGCAAAATTTGTAATCATATAAAGGACAATGGACGAAGGTCTCATCTTCTTGTAACTACTTCCGGCTGGACATGGAAATCATCCTACCTACCCTTGGGTCAGGGGTGCCCTGAAAGGGGAGGGGTGCAGCACAGAGGGAGTCCTTCCTGTAAGGGGAAGGACTTTACAGAATCCTGGTCAGTTGGCAGTCACCAGGAAGTCGCAGGCTTGGTGTCCAAAGGCTGGCATTACTGGACAGTTGGCATTCTGGTCAAGTCATATTCTGGAGGAGATAGATTTGAAAAGACAGTTGGAAGCACAATTAAATCATAACCACTAAATGACCAAGGCAGGGTCTTAGGTAAAGAAATGGCTTATCTGGAGGAAGGTATTCAAGGCATTTTACACCTATCCAAAACTCTGGTGGCCCAGTATACTTCACTGGGGCTGAGGGGACTATATTGGGATTTCCCTCCTTTCAGATATCTGGGCCCTTTCTGTCCAAGCCATCAAGACAGAAAAGGGCAAATTAGTTCTAAGGTGAAGCACACAGACTGCCCCAACCCTTCACCAACCCAACCACTTAGTTCAGCCAAACCGTTGAGCCTCATGGGGCGACGATGAAGATGGGCTTCTCAAGTGAGGCCTATATTGCAACTAATCACCCAGGTAATGAGGTCATAGGCATACGCCCTATGAAAACAGAAGAACACACAGGTTAATTCATACAACAATCCCCAAAACAGTCTCTGTGGCTGTGAGATGGTCTTTTGGGAAGACACTCAGTTGCAAGGTCCTTCCTGCCTGTAATTGTACATCCTTGGTGACATTACAGACCCAGTTTCAACTTTCAAATGAAAGCAAACTTCCAAGACAGTTAGCTGTGCCATTCTGATGTCTGATACTGAGCTTTGTGATTTTCCTTAAATCACAATTTTTCTCCTTAAAATCACCCTCATTGTTATTACAGGGACTACTTTGGGTCCTGCTTTTAATTTTGACTGTTCGTTTGCATAAACACACTAAGAGTAGCCTAGATCACCTATGATCTTTAAGTCTGCTTTGCTGGAACTCACACAGGGAACCCTTAGATTGACTTCTCAGTCTGCCCCTCGGGGCACAGAAGCAGAGCCACACATCTGCCATCTGGCTTCGCCTGTACCAGTCATTGCACTAAAATCCTTGAGCCTTCTATTGTGCCTACAGGTTCCTTTTAGCCATCTTTCAGGAAAGCAACCTTCGTTCCTTTCCTGGAAAGACTGGCACAAACAGCACAACCAACCAAAGTACCAGGCTTTTTCTCGTGGGCTTTCGCTAGCTTCGCAAGCCAATCCCAGTTCCTCAGGGCTTTCTGGTGACAACCAGAACCCATACATGCCTCCTTCGGGCATGACATTCCAGTCAAAGTCTTGGTTAACAAAACCACTATTAACGACTAGTCTTATTGGTTTTATGCAAAGAAACCTTATGTCATCAATCACTCCATCAGAATGCCAAATTCTGGAGGGATCAGGTAGGGAGAAAAATACAAAGTGTGAAGGAGAATCCCTTTCCTTCTAATATCACCAAAATTGCATCTCTATGCCTTATACATTCCATTACTAACTAACACCACATAATTCCTTCCCAAAACTTTCACTTTTCCATTTATCTTTACAGTTTCCCACAGACCTTCTGCAACATTCACAGACCTTCTGCAACATTCACAAACCTTCTGCAACATTCACAAGCCTTCTGCAACATTCACAAACCTTCTAATCTTCCTTTTCCTTGTTCACTTTCCTACAGATTATGAAGTTTCAACCTTCCCTGGAATCCTCAATTTCCTTTTCAGAGCAGATACAGAGCAAAATCTGAAACAATACACAGGTAGAGGCATTCTCTTGCACCAATGCGTCCATTGGTGCCTCGCAGAGGCATGCTCTTTCACCTCAGACTGAAACACATCAGCCCCAAATGACCCTTCTTGGGTCCCAAGTGGCAAGGCCGTTCTCCCCAACCGGTTACAGGTGACCTTAAATTAGGTCTTACAGATACAGGATTCTGCTCAGAAACAATTCCCTACTGAAACCACATTCCCATAATGCCAGAAAAAGTGCAGTTGAGGTTTCCTTTCTTCGAGGTTTAAAACTTTCACATCCTTTATACATATTCTTACACATCCAGATTTTTAACCATTATTTACTTTTAATCCTAGTTTCTTTCCCACACTGGGAAGGACTATACTTAAACTTAGTATGCGGCACCCAAAAAATCCCTAGCACCACTGGTACCTTCTACTAAAAGTCCCTAAATTTGCAGGCACATCTTGCAGTTTTCCTAAAGCTTAGACCTTGCAAACGCCTTATCTCCGTTAAAGACCTTCAGAACCAGAGCCATCTGTGTCCTTGTCCTCAAAACAGTCTCTGTGGCTGCTATCGCCCTCAAGCAAGGGGGGGAGGGGGAGGCAATCCTGCCGCAACATTCTCTAGCTACTTGGACAGATAGGCTACAGGCTTGTGCCAAGGTCCGACCTCCTGAGTCAGGACCCCTAGGGCTACCTTATCTCATTCACGGGCAAACAGGGAGAACGGCTTGTCAGGGTTGGGCAGGCCAAGGGCTGGAGCTCTGACCAAGAGTTCTTTTAATCTTTCAAAGGCACTCTGCTGCTCTGGTCCCCAGTTGAATGGGGCAGTCTCGGCCCCCCTTAGGGCCTGGTACAGTGGTTTAGCTATTTCCGAGTACCCTGGAATCCATATTCGGCTGAATCCAGCTGTCCCTAAAAATTCCTGAAGCTGTTTTCTGCTTGTGGGTCTGGTTTGCTGGCTGATTACAGCCCTTCTTTCAGTTCCTAATGTCCTTCAAGTCTAGACACATGAAATGAAAAGCAGTTGGGGGTGGGGGGTAGCTGGCTCAGCAACGTATAGGGGCTGGGTACGGTCGGGTGCAGGGTCAGAGTGTCATCATTGACTGCTTGGAGATCCTGCACGGGGCGATATCCAGACCCATCTGGCTTCTTACAGGAGGAGTGGTGTGTTCCACTGCGACTGGCAGGGCACCAATATCCCTATCCAGGCTCCCTTGGGTATGTGGTACTGCCTGAGACAGTGAGGCTGAGCCCCCAGTTTCAAATCTATGATTTCTGGAGTGCGGCCAGTGGCAAGTCCTGGCGGATTTCCCTCTGCCCATACGCTCCCCACGTTTCCTCCCTTTACGGCGCAGACAAACAAAGGGTTTTAGGGTTCTCTCACTCACCCGCCTGGCCTCTCCTCTCGCGGGGACCTTAGGTCTGTCTTAGCTAAGGTTGCCCGAGTGGAGTCCGGGTTAGCTTCCCAGCCGTTATGCCGTATGACAGACCGAGGAACCGCAGATTAGGGCTCACTCATGCTCCGCGTAGGCTGATGCCCGTGGAGCCACAGGCACATTCACTCTCTTTCACACACAATTTCGCAGAGTTTATTACTTTTCCCTCCCCGAGAAAGGGAAACCTGGTCCGGATATCTGATGCCACTAGGGCCTGAGTTCCCTCCCAAGAGAGAGAAACCTGGTTCGGATGTCTGAGGCCACTGGGGCCTGAGAGGGTGATCAGCCCCCTTTTCTGGGCTCGGGTCCGGTCCCCGGGGCACTTACCGATTCGGTGCCTTTCGGACAAGCCTCAGTCCGCTTTCCCCGCCTGCCCGGGTTGAAGGGCGGCTTGGAACCCCAGGCGGAGGCCAGTCGCAGCTTTCCAGGACCCGAAATCACCGGGGCACATGCTTCCCTCCAGCCGCTGGCTCGCCCCGCCAGTCCCGGCGGCCTTCACCGGAGGCAAACAGCCTGCTCGCGTGAGTCGTTTCCCAGTCAGGGAACCAAAATGTTATGGAAAATAATTCGGAAAATAATGACTCTGGCGCGATTCGGGGTAATGGAGTGAGGCTTTATTACATGCGCGGACCCAGAGGAGGCAGTCTCCAAATTCTGGGCCCCGATCCTTGGCTGAGAAGGGCTTTTATTGCTCTCCGGACATCCTATCCTACCTGGCAAAAGCAGGAGGTACAGAAGCTGATGCGAAAATAACTCTAGCCTTGAGGTGTCCTCATCGGAAGCTGGGTGTACAGAAGCCAAAGCAGAAATTATGACTACCTAACCGAAACCAGACGGTTTGGCGGTTTCTAAGTAACCTAAACAAAACTCCTTCCCAGTTCCCGGTCCCTCTTCTGGGTCCCTTTGTCCTAGTTGACTTTTCTTCTACAGTTCCATGTATATTTTGCTGTATTTCACTTTGCGTTGCCTTCATTTCTTCCTTCATTTTGTGACCGAGCTCAGTCAATTCTGTGAGCATCCTGCTTACCAGTGTTTCGAACTCTGCATCAGATAGGTTGTCTATCTCCTCCTCACTTAGCTCTTTTTCTCGAGTGTTGGTCTTTTCCTTCATTTGGGCCGTATTTCTTTGTCTCAATGCACCGGTCTGGATGAATGTTTCTTTAACTCCTTGGTTATCAGAGTTCCATGCAGACTGCTATTCTGGCAGTTCTGGTTGTTTGTTTTTAAGTTGGTTGTTATCCTTTTGGTGGTGTGAGGAAGCAAAGCGTTTCTACCTACACCTCCATCCCGGCCAGAACCCCTGAGGCACATGCATTTTAATAATGACTATTTCCTGCTCTGGCCAGGTAGTTCAGTTGATTAAGGTATTGTCCCAATATGCCAAGGTTGAGGGTCTGATCCCCGGGCAGGGCACATACAAGAAGCAACCAATGAATGCATAAATATGTTGGACAACAAATCAGCATCTCTCTGTCTGTCTGTCTGTCTTTCTGTCTCTCTCTTTCTCTTTCACTGTGTCTCTCAAAACCGATAAAAATATTTCAACAAATAATGCATGCTTCCTGTGATCATAATAGACACCTCAAACTATTTTCAAGCATTTCATGTATATTCTGATTGCATTCTGTACAATCGTATGTTGCCGTTTTGCTACACTTGCTTTCTTTTTGTTCACTTATGTGCAATATTTCATTTCCTATCCCCTTAGAATCTCTATAAAGTACGATTTTTGTACATATGTACATGTAAATGTGTCCTCCCTGTAATACTTTACAACATGATTTGAAAAATAACATCTACCTTCACCACCATCCACTTCCATCCTGTTGCTCCTCTCTTTTCGATGGAACCACCTCATGGCATTTCTATTAACCAGTCTAGACTTTTTTTTTTTTGCATTTTCCCATCCTTCATATCCTAAGAATAAAGTTGGACAGCAACACTCCCCACAGGAATGTGTATTTTATGTAAAGCATATAACTTATACTTAATTGGTCTGTACTCAGAGTTTTGTCTGATTTCTTTCAATGTCAGTACATGAAGGTCAGTGTCAGTCTTCATGCTGAATACGTAACATAGCCTTGTTGGCTTAGAAAAGTCTTAGAAAGACTTGGTAGTCTTTCTCCATGGCTAGCAACCAACTGGCCTATGACCAATGTTGCTGTGATGAGCTACAATGCGATGACTTATCCCGTGACCAAGGGCACATTTTTCTCCTTGTGTGCAACACAGGGAAATCACTAGATTCTGAAATATACACCTCGTTCGGCCTCCCGATGTTGGTGATTATGGAGGTCTTAGCTGCAATGAAGAGGAGGCTGTCCCTGACTTTTTAACCCTAACACCATGTGTAAATTCATTCGTGTTATAGAAGATATTGAAGGTCCCCCTGCAACAGGTAATAGGGACTGCAGGCTTACCAGAGCATTCTTTGAAATTAAGTTGGTCTACTGGATGGGAGGAACCAGCAGAGTTTGCCAAACATATGGGAGAGAATTCACTCTCATCTTATAATAAGGCGCTGACGAGAAACTTTGATCTTTGTGTAGTTTTTTGCTCAAGGGCTCACACCTCTCCTTCTCTGAGCAGATGGCTCTAGGAGATGAGTTCCTGCTTGTTTGTTAAGGAGAAATTGGGAGGCAGAGCTTGGTAATGGGTTGGTGTATGTATCTTTAGCGCCAGAGCTGATCATTTGCAGGTGAGAAAGGAATCTAATTCTTTTTTATTACTCTGAGGAAATTGAGGGCAGCTCGTGGTTTTGTTTTTTTTTTTTTTAGTTTGTGATATTTGTTGTTTAAATTGTATGTATACCAACAACCCAGATCTCCAGGTAGGTGTGCCAACTATGCATTTATGAAATTAGTGAACAGCATAAGGAAAAATGTTCCAAGATATCGAATCTCACACAATCATTCCAGAAATAGAAGTTAAGCCCAATGAAATCTTTATTATTATTATTTATTTAGTTAGTTAGTTAGTTATTTCTTACAGCCAACTGTGGATCTTTGTTTATCTCAGAATAAAATTTCAATTAAAAGAATATATGAGACAATGGTTAAAGAATTCAAACAATGCAGCTTAGACAGGTCATGGAAATTTAATTTGTCTTCTTACTCTTAACCCTTTTTTCTGCTTGTCCACATTTAAATTTCTTAGGAAAATATCTGCACTACGACTGCATGAGAAGTTTTAAAAAAAAAACTGTGTGAAAGTTTATGCTGAAAGCATCTGGCAATGGGGAGGTGCAAAAAGAGGCAAGAATGTAATTTCTTCATAACAGAAAGTTTACAAAGTGTGCCTCTATCATAACAGAAGGAACTGCCAACTCATGCTTTTATGGAAATGTACGTTTGGGGAACAGTTAAAATCACAAAACCTACAGTTTCAAAGAAGGTCCACGAAATAGCTAGTAATTGTAGGGAGGGGGAGTTGGGGTGAAGATGAAAGAACTTCTGCCTCTGGGGGTGGGTGCTGGGGGCTCTCTCAAGAAAAGTTCCCTCATTTGGAGATGACACCTTCGGAGCATTGTTTTCTTTCCCTTTTTCTTCAGAAGTGACTACAGCCCTCACTTGGAAAAGGTGTGAGAGAATAGAGCTTCCAAATAATTCTTCCAAAAATCATGGCTGTTGATTGGGGAAATGAAAGCTCTATGCCATCACCTTCCTTGTTTGCTCAAGCAAAGAGCAGATGGAATAGAACAAAAGTTATACCAGGACCTGAAAAATCAAAGCTAGTCCATTTGAGGACTTTATTTCCTGATGGCCTAAAATTGACTATGAAGTTAGAGGTTATGGAGTCACTATTTCTCTTCCCCCCCTGCTGTATTCTTCTGTGTATTCTCTCTCTTCAGGCATGTTTGATTTGATTGTAAACTAAAAAATTGGAAGCGTTTTCATATCCAAGCCCTCTGAGAATTTGGGGTTACTTTAACTGTCAGTTTGGTGTTGTTCAATGTTCTGGTTTTAACGCATTGTACACATTGTGCCTGGTGTGCCCAAGAGGATCAATATTTACATACTATTTTATATGTCCATCCATCTGTCCATCTTTCTGTCTGTCTACCTGTCTGTCACGTACCTATCCACCTATCTGTACACATCTTCAGAGAGAGAATAGAGAGTTGTACTCCTGTTAGTACAAAATAGGAAAAGAAAATCATCGGCCACATTATGCAGCAACCCTTAGTGGAAGACATTTGGACAAGGACCAAAGCATACAACGATGGGTGAACAATTTATTGTTTTCCTTCCACACCCTTCCCTTGTGATTGTCTCGCTTAAGGAAGTATTGTTTTAGTAACTGGAGAAAGAACTGGAGCTGATATTTTGGTTGTCTCTTGAAAGTGGTCCACTACAGTGTTTGATATTTGAGAGGATGTACACAAACGTGAAGGTGAGGGAATATTCAAAGTGTTTGTACAATTTAGAGAAAACCGTTTTCCATGTTATAGAATATATGTATAACCAGAATAAAAAGCCTGGAGTCCGTGCTGAATATACTTGCGGTAAGCATCCCTAGGTGTCAGATTAGATTGCTGATGCTTAGTAGTTTTCCTACTTTCGAATTTGAAACACCATTTTAGATTTTCCATGTGTGTTTTTAAAATAAGGGACTCAACGGAGCTGAGAATAACATCTATACTAGAAGCAGAAACATGTGCATGCGTGTGTGGAGGCAGAGAACTTGGACGGTATGCACCAATATCAGGCATCTGTGTGCTTGTGTGTGTGCATGTGCACGTGCCTTGCGCTATTGGTTGTTCTCCGGTTGGAGTTAAGGAGACTCAGGCACGCCTGTTTTGTGTGATGGGCCTGAAGGTCTTGCTGCAGAGAGGCTGCAGTGACTGAGTCTCCTGTTTTTCCTTCCCCCTTTGGTTCTGTGCTCTGAGCAAGTACACTGAGTTCTCTAAGACAAAGAACCTGACACCTGCATGATCATTCACCCTAGTCCAAGACAAAGGTGGCACAGGTCATGTCCACATTATGCACATTTAGACATGGTATAGTTCATGAGTATGTGTGAACAAAGCTGTGCCTGCAGGCACTTCCTGCAGGAATAATATTTCCTGTTCTGAAGAACATCATTTGAGACTGATAATGGATGAGCTAAAGTCTGTAAGTGAGTTACAGTGCATCTCTGTACAATGTATACAGAAAAGTAGAACCCATGAACAGGGCATTTCTGGGCAGGAAGAGGAGGATTGCGAGAATGATGGCATCTGCATTCCACACAGCCAAATGTCTGAAATTTACTTTAAGTTTTTAAATTTTGGAAGACCCGCATTGTCAAGAGATTCACAAGAGTGGTGTGGAAATGGTCATTCACATGAAACGGTGACCAAGGATGCTCCTGAGTGAAGAAATGCAATCGTAGGTCATATGTGCAGGTCTGTGCATATGGATGCATAGGAAATGTGTGGGAAGCCCATTCCCCATCATATTGAGAGCCAGCATCTATAATGTGTCGTCTCCTGATATATTATCACTCTACATGTTTTATGTTCTCCACAAGCCCATTTAATGTTTCCTTAGACGGACAAAACAACACACACGAACATCACAGACCCCATGTTTGTGTCACACACACGCACGCACACATGCACATGCTGCTACTCTGAAAGAATCTATGTGTCCAAGAAAGAAGAGGATGATCATGGAAGTGGCAGTTCCAACTGTTTTCGAATAGGAGGGACCAGAATCACACTAAGCAGCTTAAGGTGCAAATATTTTCAAATGCAAAAGAAGGAAGAAAAGAAGCATGACATCTACATTATAAATGCGATTTAACTAACATTTCTGTTTAAGAATGGCATGCATTCCAGAGTTGGGGAAAGGAAAATGATGACTCAATCCCCATTTAATTGGCTTAATTTCCTGTCTCTTTTGGATTTTCTAGATTAACATAGAGGTGCATAGGTCCTGGGTATCGGCATTTGGTGTCATTTTATCCCTGGAAGAACAGTGTACTTCAGAAACCCAGAGAAGGGTCAAGGGTCTGCCCGACGAGCAGTTGGAGTTTACAGATCAACTGATCCTGCTCACAGAACCCCCCTTACCACGGTCCACCTGGCATTCGGTGAGACTTTCCCGTTTCACTACACATTTCATCTGCCATCATTTATTTTATGTTGACATCTGGGGTGTGTTTGATTTTGCTCCTCACTCTACAGCCACTACTTCACACTGATTTGGTGCTTGGAGTTAGAGCGGGGTGGAGGGGGAGCCATTTAGACCAGCATGCAGAAATGAAGAGGTGTGTGTCCCAGCCCATGGCCCGTGCCTGCAGCAATCCTTATGAAGGGGAATACCTCTAACAACCACATGAGCTTCATGAACCTCTGGATTCTAAGCTCACGCTCTTGAACATGATATTGTGCTGACACCCACTGTCTGTAGGTTGGAGGTCCTCTCTGGCTTCCTTGGGTGTAAAGGGCGGTGCTAGCACACCAGAAAAGAAACACTGAAGCATTCCCCTAGGATGAGCCCCGAGGAGCACAAAAGGCCCAGGATGTCCGATAATACAAATGAGATCCCGAACATGACACGCACCTCCCACACAGCTGCTCCTTATTATGCAGTAGTAGCAAACAGGACGCAAAGTTGGGTTCAGAGGGCTGTAAAACTCTTCCGTTATCTTCAATATTTTTTCCTAAATAGCTGCCCTGTATCCTGCCCTGCCCACCCCCCACTCCAGTCTGTTGCACAAAAGGAACTCTTTCTGATACTCTTCTTCTTTTCCTTTTCCATATTCTAGTATTCTCCAGTTTAGTCTGTCAAAACACAAGTTCCAGCATTTCTGGGAGATTCAGGTGGAGAAGAACAGGCCACACAAGCCGTAAATCCTCTCGAGCCCTAGGCACAAAGACGTGGTGAAGAACATTGCCTGAGGGGGAACCTGCTGTAGCTGTGGGTGTGGCAGGCAGACCCCTCCACCTCTGTCCAGTCATGACCTCTCAACACCCAAGCCCAGGCATAATGGACTCCGAGTATGTCTTATGCAATTGGAAAGGCCACTTTTGGCCAGCAAGGGTTTTGTCCAGATCTGGAACCTCACCAAAAGCTAAGAGGAAAAAGGCATGTTCTCTACAAGTTGAAATACTCTCAGTAGGCAAAAAAGTTAACGTGAACAGCAGAGAAGTAAAGGTCCTAAATGAGTCTCAAATTGAGTCCATTTCCTCCTCAATCATGGCCCGATCAAAGGCCAGCCTCCCAGCAGGACAGAGAAGGGCCTACAGAAGCGCTCTTACACTGGCACTGGAGATCCTGAAAGAGAGAGCAAACTTGGGTCTGTCAAGAGCATCAGATGATTCAGAGATGACTGCGATGTCTCAAAAGGGACCACAAAAGCAATCTTATAAAAAGTACCGGAAGCCCCAGGGGAACTCACTGAGATGTCTTAGCAAAAGGAAAGCCCCCAAATCACTGTTGGGCTGTTCAGAGGGTGAGGACACCCCCGATGGTGACAAACCACAGGCACACACAGCTGCTGCTCCTGTTCCAAGGCAAACGCGAACAAAGTCCTCAGAGAGCTCCAGCCTGTGCTCAAACTTCCCATTGCTTTCAGAAGATGACCATAAGAAAGAGGGCAAGGAAAAGACGGACACCTCAAAAGTTATGTCCTGGCATTCTACAGTCAAGGACAACGATGCAGGTGCTAAAAATGGAGGTATCCTCCCATCTCTGCCACCCGGTTCCATCGTCACTGCGCCCAAGTCTCTGAAAAGAAAGGCACCACGCAGCACCTGCCCAAAGGCCCTGGCTGTCTCCTCTGAGTGCTCTGCCTTCTCTGGGAATGTTGACGACCCTGGAGAGGGTGCCTGGAAGCCAGGCTCCACTGGCGTGGCAGCATCCTCCAGTGCCCCTAACCCAAGGCTGCGGCGTTCACGCCGTTTGGCAAGCAAACCAAGGAAGCGGTGGGCACCAGAGTCTAAGAAAAGACAGCAAAAACATCAACCTTTAGTTGACTCAAAGTCTATTGACCCCACCACTGCTGTGAAGAAGGATGTTGCCAAGGATGTGGGACAAGCGATAACCATGGCTTTCCCACAGGAGCCATGTCCCATTGAAAGAGGAATGGTGGTCTGGTTTAAATTTCAAAATCACCCATTTTGGCCAGCAGTGGTGAAGAGTGTCAGCCACATAGAGCAGACCGCAAGGGTGCTTTTGATTGATGCAAACATGCTCCCTGAACGGAGTGGCATTCGCGTGCCTCTTCGGAGATTAAAGCATCTGGATTGCAAACAGAAGGAGAAACTAATGAAGAGAGCCAGGAAAGTGTACGAGCAGAGTGTGAACTGGTGCTTCTCCCTGATTTCCCACTACAGAGAAGGGCTGGGTCGTGGGTCTTTCGTGGGTTCTTTCTTGGACTACTATGCTGCTGATATCAGCTACCCAATTAGGAAAGCCATTGAAGAGGGGGATCTGGAGATTGATTTCCCAAAGGTGAATTACGCCGACCTGGAAGATTCTGAGGAGGAGAGCTCTGTGGGCGGGAAGAGGCCCTGCAAGAAAATTCTCCCTGACCGGAAGAAGGCCGCTCGGGACCGAGACAACCAGAAGCTCGTGGACTTCATCGTGAAAAGAAAGGGGGCCGACTCCCATCTTCTGGACATCGTCAAGGGCAGGAAGCAGTCCAGGTGGCTGGTGTCATTTCTCAATTCAAGCAGGTATGTGATCTGCGTTGAGACGTACCTGGAGGATGACGATCAGTTGGATGCTGTGGTAAGGCATTTACAAGAGATCTACAAGCAGATAGATAAGAATGCGCTGACTCTGACAAGAGACGACAAAGTGAGTTTTGTTCTGGAAGTCCTTCTGCCAGAAGCCATCATTTGTTCGATTGCTGCACTTGATGGGTTAGATTACAAGAAGGCAGAAGAAAAGTACCTGCAAGGGCCACCTGTGCATTACCGGGAAAAAGAACTGTTTGATAAAAATATCTTAAAGAAAATAAGAAAGAGAGCGGCCATCAGGAGCAAGGCTAAATAACTCTCCCCCTGCACCCACTCCTTAGCAGAGAGACCTCTCATTTGGATCATTAGTAAGAAACCCTGCCTACACGTGCTGAGTTTGCTCTGGATCCATCTCTGGCATTTGTGGGTGGCACGGCCATCATTTCTTGTTCACAAACTACTTTCTTAAAATATTGCCAACAGTTGCACTTGCCTCTGCTCGCTCAGATGTGTGACTGTCCAGGCACTTTCATAAAACCGCTTTTGACTGTATATAGTTCATATTTTAATGTAAGGTACACACTTTGTCATTACATGAAAAAGCCCTGGTAACAGGTATTAAGTACCAATCGCTTTTAAAATCTGAGATGTGTTTTACAGACATATCACATGGGTTGCTCATTCTATTTGTTTTACGTGCATATAAACAATTGAATTCCTTCCTAAGGTAATTCCTCGGTAGGCCTTGCTATGCTTATGCTTATTCCTTTGGAGGGGGAATCCCTGAGAGGTGAAACCAACGACAGAGGCCTTTTCTATATATCATCACTACCGTCCCATGGTTCTTGGAAAAGCCATCTGAAGCCCAGACCAAATGAGTGGATCATCTGCATGTAGCCCACCTGTGGGTGAACGAGATCTCAGCGTGCAGTAAACACTTGGTCAGCCTGTGCAACGTTGTTAACTGTTTGTTTCCATGAGAGTCCATTTAGGGGGGCAGCGCCTCTTCAACGGCCAAATGGTTTCCTAAAACAGACAGGCTGGCCGGCTGCTTCCCCACTGGGAGCGACTGAATCCTCTACACCCAGCTGTCTCTCCCCATGTGGAGGACAACTGGAGTCATCGTATACACAACCCCCCTGCTCTAGACCTAGGAGTCCAGGCTGCCTGCAAGGATCCCAGCTTGTTAGCATAAATTGGAGGAAATCGAGCACTTTGTTCTGGAACCGTGTCCCCTGAAAACCAGTCATTTGTCTGAAACCAAGCAAGCTTTATCGTTTGACTCATTCATCAACTGGCTCTGACAGGTTCCAACGGGGTAAAATGCAGAGCGAGAAGTCGCTCTGGGCGGCTCGGGGACTAAGTGGGCACGGATCTGGGAACTGGGAAAAGGGTTTCAGAAAAGTCTCTATTTGCTAAATGTACCTGTTGTTGGAATACAATGAAACATATGTAAATAAAAGGTCAATTCCGTAGCCCAAGCACTGTCATCAGCACTTGGACCAACATTTTTTATTGTGCTACTGTGTCCCAGGCTTCTTCCTTTAAGATCACAGTGATAGGTGATGTGGGGATTAAAGTCAAGAGGATCACTGAACTTCACCTTCCCTCCAACCAGGACCCCAAACACCCTTCCCCCACACCCTCTGTGTTCCCAGCTCCTTCGGGAAGGAAGAGCTGAATCCCAAAGGCCTGGAAGAACTCTCAGGGCTCTTTCCTGTTCTCTCCCCTGTCCTGGGAAGGCAGGCACCTCAGTTTGAATGCATGGGAGAGCTCAGTTTGAATGCATGGGAGGGCACCTCAGTTTGAATGCATGGGAGAGCCCAGGGTGGTGACAGACACAGAAGGAAAGGCTTCACCCTCAGGGAAAAGGACTGAGGAGTACAGCCTAGTGAAGCGAGGGCCCACATAGTCTGGGGTACCAAAATGGGGCCCTGGTGCCAGAGGAGAGGAGACTGGTCCCCCTGAGAGAGGAGGCCCGGAAGCCTCAGAATCCTCTCATTGAGAATAGTCACTGCTTGATCATTTGCCCCTTCTGGTGATGGTTGCCACACTTGGAGAACCACACTCGGACCATGTCCTTCTCCAGCCCGAGCTGCTGGGTGATGTGGCTGATCTGCTGCAGGGTGGGCTCTGGGCACTGCAGGAGCATGTTCTCCACATTGCCCCTCACTAGGTTCTCGATATTCCTTCGCTTTCTCTTCCAGGCCTGCGCCAGGGCCTCTGCTTTCCACATCTCCTGCAGATTCTCATTGTTGTCGGCTCCCTCCACTCACTTCTGCAGCAGGGGCTGCAGCTTACACGTGTTCTTCACACTGAGCTGCAGAGCCTCAAAGCGGCAGATGGTTGTTTGGCTGGACACCTTCCCAAAGAGAACACCCACAGCGAGCCCCACATCTGCCTGGGTATCTCCCAGGGTGATTCTCCTGTGCTTCAGGAGCTTGGCCAATTGCTCGAGGTCTTTCTGCAGAGCTCTCATGTCCTCACTCACCTCTGCCCTGGGGGTTGGCTCTCCAGGTTCTCCTTGTCTAGCTTCACGGCCCCAAGTGGGGCAGTGCAGGGCTTGGGGGAGGCCCCCTCAGAGTTGCTTGCCACCCTGGCTCTTGCCTTGACCTTGGGCTAGGGGTTCTGCAGGCCGCCTTGGGGTGCCAGCCCCACTTCAGCCTGTGGCCCAGAGTAGGCCATCCCACCACAGAACTCATACAGCGGGGGGCATGGGGATTGCCCCCCCACCCCCCGCATCTCCGCCCCAAGGCCAAGGTCCCAGCCCCATTCCCAACCTGCCAGGAGGTCCCTGGAAGCTCAACCAGGTACGAACGAGGGTCAACTGAGCCTGGTTCTGGCCCTCCTGGCCCATCACCTCCACCACGTGGTGGGGGCAAGAAGGCAAACTCAGAAGCCAGGTGTCCCACCATGGTAAGGATGGCACCCTAAGCCGGGGGCCTGGTGAAAGCAGCAGATTGGGTTTGTTTTTGTTTTTGTTTTTGAAAAAAAAATTAGAAAATCTGTTTTACTTCTAAAAATCTGTTGGGAAAGAAACTACAGTAAAACTTTAACATGAACTTCAATGCATTTTTATTCTTAGGAGATTTAAAGTGTCATTCATGGGCCCATGTTATGTGTTTGCATGGTGACATAATCTTTTCAGGGGGTAAAATTCACAAAAGTGAGCTGTCCTGACTCACCACAAAACCACTGTATCTTTCACCTAGAGCTTCTGCTTCACCCTGCTCCAGAATGTACAACTGCATAGTTGGGATATCTAAAACACACACATATGTATGTATATGTAATGTGTATACATTTTGGAATTTTGGTGTTTCAGTTGTCACCACTTAAAGGTCATTAGGAATTTTCTCCTCATTCTAAATAAATATTCACTTTCACACTCATTTTTATCACTTTAGAAGAGGGCCTTCCAGATTGCAGAAGCTTCAGGCCCAACAGAATGCTTTTGCACTGCCTAAGAGACACCAAGACTAATGGGGCATGCTGCCTGGGCCAATCCACATGACACCCTCATGGTCACAGGAAGTACTCGGAAACACACCACTTCTATGTTCTATGTGCACCTTGTACCCTGGAACAATACACTTTACTTCTGCTATAACATCATCTCTCTCTCAGTCAAATGTATCACTGAACTTCAGCTTTCTCTAGGAGCCATATCTATCTCTACATGCTAATCTCTTTTTCTGCACTTCATGCATTCACTCACTCACTCACTCCCTCCCAATTCACAGTGTTGTGAGCCAGCAGAGCAAGTTGGTGTGGTTTAGGATACATTTCAGGTGCCATAGAAAGGAGATCACAACCTTGTGCTCCAAGTGGCAATCTAATTTCTAAGGTGATTGGGGTGCACTACTTCATCTTCTTAGTGAGAAATATTTATCAGAGTCATGGACTTACGGCCTGTTTTTGACATCAGGATCTCGGGTTTCCGCACACTTGTGAAATCAGACATGTCTGTTGGCTTGAGGTGAGGGGAGAGGACCTGGTCACGTAGAGAAAGCATGCACAGCATCTACATGTCTCCAAACCCATGTGTGGATCTCACAAAGAAATAGCGGAACCCCAAGACCTGGTAAGGCGATGAGCATGAGAATATCAAATACTCGGAGCCCGCTGAACCGTCACCTAGGCATTAGGAACCCGCTAACCCTTGGGAGTACAGGCCATAAGCAAGGAAGAGGAGCATTGTTCCACCCTCTTTGACTCTGGTTGAACCAGAGCCAAAGCGTCACATCTTGCCTCAGGTACATTTTAGCAGGAATCAGGACAAGAACCACTTCCTAGAAGAGAGTGACCAGAATGCAAAAGGGGCACCAACTAGAGTCACAAAACAAAGCCAGGGGAGGATGGGATGTCTACCCTGGAGAGAAGATGCCAGGTGGCAGTGCCTCAGAAAAGGAAAGCTGGACTTTGGCTTCCAACTCTCGCAGAATGGCTGGCCCTCCCATCGCCCACTGCTATAACGTGGGACCAAGGAGCTGAAGTGACTGTTTTCCCCATTGGAGTCAGCAGCCCAGACTGCACCAGCACCCAGGTGGGCCCTGCCATTGCTGTGACCCTCTCTCTGAGAAGGGCCTGGAATGTGCAGGGCAGGCACGTGAGAAAGGAGCTCTGCAGGACCAGGGAACCCTGAAGTCTGTGTGGAGGTTCTTCATGAGTCTCTGGACTAAGGCAATGCTGTACATGCAAGGGGACAGCAGGCACTAGGCGGAGAAGCCGTGGCTGCTGCAGGGTTGAGAGCAGAACAGATATACCCAGGGCACAGCAGCGATGGAAGATCTGCCTGGACCCCTTGTCAAACCCAGACATCCAAGCAAGACGCCAGAAAGGTCACACATGAGGAGTGGGGACCACGCCCAGGAGACACATGCAGAATCACTGTGAGTCACCAAGGATGGAGGGCTGCCCTGGGGTCGAGATGGTGCTGAAGGACGGGCAGGCCAGCCAGTTGCCCCGTGCCCCCAGCAGACCCTTTCCCTGGTGGCAGTAGGCTGGAGCACGCATGGATTCTTCAGTGTCCCCGCACCCCCTGGGTCTGACCGACAAGGAGACTGCCCAGGGTGGGAGTTCCAGTTCCAAGTTTGGGTCCTGATCTTCTCAGAGAGGGGCTGTGCTAGGACAGAAGGCTGCAGGGGAGTGGCTGCAGAAGCAGCCCAGCCATATGGGAAAGGGCCCCTGAGAGGGACAAGAGATACGCATGCCTCTCCCTCCCTCTCTGCCCACAACTCCGCCAGGCAAATCCCCTGGCTTAGCAGGAGCATGGGTAGAGTAGCTCAAATGTCCTCTGGGAGGTTCTGCAAGGGACAACAGTGGGATCAGGTGGGGCAAGAACCAAGCCACACTGGGTAGGGGCAAGGACCAACCCCTGGTACCTGGGGGTGGATGGGGAGCCCCCAGATCTCAGGGCCCTGGATTCTGACTGTGGGAAAGTGCCTGCTGATACAGGTCTCTAGGTGCCCCCAAGGAGGGGGGATGCCCAGGGGCAGTGGAGTTGCCAAGGTAAGAAGGACCTGAAGGGAGGAGAGCAGGAGGGAGGGAGAGAGAGACTGAGAGGCAAGCAAGCATCATCCTGCCCTTCTTGCAGGTGACTCAAGGGCTCCAGCAGACCTAGTGATGAAACCGTCTTCCACCTCTGTAGGACACACCTGCTCAGAGGAGGAGCCAAGGACACATCTGGGGTCCTTGCTTTCATTGTTTGCCGGCAAGGGC
>PVKU01010844.1:0-48391 GCA_004027475.1 Anoura caudifer | reverse complement strand
CATCTGATAGGTTGGCTATCTCTTCATTACTTAGTTGTATTCTTTCTGGAGCTTTGATCTGTTCTTTCATTGGGGCCTTTTTTTGCCTCTGTGCACCTGTTATGTAGTAAGGGGTGGAGCCTTAGGTATTGGCCAGGGCAGAGCAACCCACATTGCTACCTTGTGAAGCTGTATGTGGGGGAGGGGTCCAAGAGGGAACAATACCTCTTTCTGGGCTCTCGGCTGGCTTTCAGTCATTTCTACAACCCACAAGCAAATTGGGCTCTTCTGGTGCTAATTACTGGGTGGGCTGGTTTGTATACATTCTAGGACCCTGTGGGTCTCTCCAATGAAATCTACTGTGAGGCTGGGAGATTCTCCTGCCATCTCAAGCCCCACAGGTTTTTTCAGTCAGAAGTTTTGAGGCTTTATTTCCCTGCGCTGAAACTCTAGGTTGCGTGGTCCGTCTTGCTTTCCTGTTGTTCCTCCCAATTTTTCCAAATACAAATGTGGGAACACTGGGTCTGCCAGCTGCTGCCTCACCCACCCTGGTCCTCCATGCACCACCTTGCATGAGTCCTCTCTGCCCCATCAACCCATCTCCAACGCTCCTACTGGTCTGGATGAATGTTTCTTCTTTAACTCCTTGGTTGTTGAGCTTCCATTCAGTTTGATTTTTGTCAGTTCTGGTTGGTTTTTGTTTCTAAATTTGTTGTTGTCCTTCTTTTGGTTGTGTGGGGAGGCACAGTATATCTACTTATGCCTCCATTTTGGCCAGAAACTCTCTCAAATCACATTTAAAAAAATATATTGTCACCACTATATATATTTTTAAATCATGCTTCTCTTTATACTTCTTAAATATTATGTTTTAGAGAGATTTCATACCATTATAACAAAGTTTTATTTTAACCATTATTTTGTACATATCTCTGTTATGTACTTTAGTTGCAAGCAACTTATTATAGAGAATATATTACATATATATATACATATATATTCCTTTAAAATGATCCATTAGAAATACTCAGCATTTAGTGATATAGAAGATGATCATTTGTGTTTAATAAACCAGTGGCATTAAGGAAATTTTAAAAACTGAGTCAAAATGACTGGTGGCTCATAGTGGTAAAGAAATCATCCTTAAAGGAAAAGAAACCTGAGCAGAAGAGCATGGCTAGATGCAAGTGGAGTTTTAACAAAACAGTTAATTTTTATTTTATAAGTGTTAGCATGCAAAAACTGGGCTTTGCTGCGTAATTGTAGGAAATTTCCTTGAGAAGTGGCATATTATTTTAATTAGTTGATATACAGTGTATTTTAAACTGAAGTGTATTATATTTATGCCTTAGATTATAGGAAGGCAATGTATAATAATTCATGTAATACTAACCTTGCCATCATTTTGAACCAAACTAAAAAAGATGCAGAAACATCTATTATTTATTCTGTTGTTTGAAAGCCTGATTAAAGAATTCTACAGACACACCAGCAGGGCAGACAAAGGTTTAACAACAATCTTACTGTTAGTCTTTCTGGTTTTTATTTGTTCTTATATATTAATAGTCAATTTCTATAATGTGGATCCAATCAGATGCAAAATGCAAATGACAAAGCTTACAAAAAATGTCATTGGTAGATATAGTATAGTTATTGCTGTGTTTCTAGAATTATTTGCTTTCAGTTTTAGAAAGTCAGGTGATTTTACATAAAACCTGGATTTTCATTCTCTCTTTCAGACTGACAGATCTGAGAGGGGTGGGAGAGAGGGGAACTGGATCAAAGAAGGTAAAGAGATTAGCAGAAGAACATATATACATAGCCACAGACACAGACAATAGTGTGGTGAAGGCCAAGGAAGTAGGGGGCAGGGGCTGGGAGGAGGTGGGCAAAGATGGGGGAGTGAGGTACATTTGTCATAGTGTCAACAATAAAAATATTGTAAAATTTCCCAATGCTTCTCCACTTGCCCCTGTGGTGGTGCCATGTGCAGATTCTCTCCTTCTGAAACAGCATGTTCTCTGTATCTCCCCTTCCATGCAGTCTCCTGGTCTCTGAGACTGACCATATAGCATTTTCAATATTGTTGACTTGTGCTGTTTTTTTCTCTTAGTGAGGAAAAAATTGAAATATTTCTTGTACCTATGTCTCCATCAAAAGTGAAAACATGAGAAATAGACAAAGATCCCTAGACATATTACATGGAAAAGATGCACCATACAAAGTTTTATCAGCTAAAAAAGAAATTCCAATAGAATTAATTTTATATCTAATAAAATAACGAATGCCACAATGAAATGATTCTAAATATGTGCTAATGATAAGCTTATAATTCTTCCTCCTCATTAATATGATTGCTGCCTTGAAACTAGGGCCATCCAGTATGCAATTCCTGGTGGAGGGCAAATCTCCTGATTATCTGTGCTTGAGACCTTTGCTATCAGTTTAAATTCATTTGCATTTTTAATGATTTACAAGATTATCTTCAAGAAGTTAAAGAGTGATTTAAAAACTTGAAAATATTAATCTGCTCAGCCTGGCAAAACAAAATCTCATAGATTGGATGGCTTAAACTATACATATAAATATTTTCCAACTGTTCTGAAAGCAAGAAGTGCCATTTCAGGCTGCTGCAAATTTGGTTTCCTGTGAAGATTCTCTTCTTGATTAGTAGACAACCATCTTCTGCCACGTGCATGCATGACCTCTAATTTTTTTCCCATCACAATTTATCCCCCTTATACTGTCTCCCACCTCCACCATTCACCTTCACCTTGCAATCACCACACTATTGTCTGTGATCATGAGTTCTATTTTTTCTTTTTTTTTTTTTTGCTGAATACTTCCAACCCCTTACCAGCTGCCCACCCCACAAGAGCTGTCAGCCTGCTCTCTATTTATGAGTTTTCTCTGTTCTGCTTATTTGTTCAGTTTGTTCACTAGATTCCACATATGAGTGAAATCATGTGGTACTTGTCCTTCTCTGACTGCCTTATTTCACTTAGTGTAATACTCTCTCTAGGTTCATCCATGCTGTAACAAAAGGTGAGATTTCCTTCCTTTTTTAGTGGGCAAGTAGTAGCCCATCGTGTATATGTACCATAGGTTTTTTTTATTTTTTTTATTTTTTAATCCACTGATCTACTGATGGACAGTTGGGCTGCTTTAAAATCTTGCCTATTGTAAATAATGCTTCAGTGAACACAGGGTTGCATGCATTCTTTTAAATTAGTGTTTTGGGTTCCTTAGGATAACATCCTAAAAATGGAATCACTGGGTCATAAGCAGTTCCATTTTTAATTTTTTCAGGTGTATTCATACTGCTTTCCACAGTTTCTGCACCAATGTGCATTTCCACCAATAGTGCACAAGGTTTCCCCTTTCTCCACATCCTCACCAAAACTTGTTTATTGATTTATTGATGATAACCACTTTGACAGGTGTAAGGTGATATCTCATTGTGGTTTCAATTTGCATTTCTATTATGATTAGTGACCCAGAACATCTTTTCATATGTATGTTTGTGCCTTTTTGAATGCTCACAGAGAGCAAGCTATCTATGCCTCTACATTAAAGGGTAGCAATCCTATCACAGGGTCCCCACCTTCATGAACCCATCTAACCACGATTACCTACCAAAGACCAAATCTCTAAATTCTATCATGTTGTACAATTATGTGAAGGTTAGGGCTTCAGCATACGAATTCTGGGTAAACACAAAGATTCAGTGCATATACATTAAAATTTAATTCATTCAGGTTTTTTTTTTTAAATAAAATCTTGTATTGCCATTGTACAGAAGGAATTTCTCTAAAATCTTTAAATTTTAACGAATTTATTTCAATTAAACAGGCTTGGGTTGCTTCAATCTGACTTCCCCACAAAAATTATAGCTTATATACACAATCGATACAGAATTAAATACTGAACGACCACAAAAATATTTTTATTTATTAGAACAAATTATAAGTGGCCTGAACCTTATTTACTTTCTTTTCTATCATTAAAATTCATCACACTAATTTCTGTTAAAACTGCTACATTTTCCAAGAAATTAAAATACATTTGACCCTTGAAAAACATGGGCTTGAGTTGCATGAGTCCACTTATACCTGGATTTTTAAAAATAAATATACAGTTGGCTATTCCTCTCCCCAGGTTTTGCCTCCAAGGATTCAACCAAACATGGGTTGAAAACAGTATTTTTTTTAATCCCCAGTTGAGCATCTAAGGTTGCGGAAGACAGACTATACATGCAGTTCTAGGCCATTTTACACATGGCTCTTGAGTACCCATGGATCTTGGTATCTTCAGTGTGTCTTAGAACCAATTTCTTGCCAATACTGAAGACTGAGGAGGAGTAGTAGGTTTTTTTGGGAGTTAGAAGTTATAAGTGGACTTTCAACTGCATGTGTTGTTCAAGAGTCAGCTGTAACTTAAATTGTACTGTACCTTCAACTGGTATTTGTTTTCCTTGACTCAATTTATTGAATTGAAAATTGAATGATTAACTGAAACTTTTATTAATAAAGTCCAAGATAACTTTACATAAAATCAAGGTATAAATATGGGAATGATTTTAATATAAACTTTCAAGAAATTTATAAGTAGGCACTATGATTTTTCTTGCATTTTATCAATGAAAGTCACCTTGAATATCTCCCAGATCAGAAACCTTGGTAGCTCTTAGGCAGTCCTTTACACTAATGTGCACTTATGGTTGTTAGAAAATAATTTTTTAATTAATTTGAATCAATTGATTTATGTTTTGCCCAAATCCGATAGAATAGCACAAATCTAATATATTCCTGATATATTCCTGATTTTCTTTTCTCCTTACTCCTTCCCAGGAGACAAGATGATCAGGCTGCATGACTTTCCAAACTTTCCTCTGCTTCTTCTGGCTATTTTGTTCACAACCCTTTCCAGAAACCCTGTGCACTGTGGCATAGCTTCTTCCCATTGGGGTATGTTCAGCTAAGCCGACACTAGAGCCAATTCTTCTGCCATGGACTTTGAGATTATCTCATTGTCTTAGATTAAGATTCCATTATTGGTTTTTCACAGCATAGTCTACCTGCTGAGCCAGATCTCCCTCATTCTATATTTTATTTTATTTTTTAAATTAAGTGAAGAACTTTCAAAGCTTATGTTTTTTAGAGTCAAAGCTAGAGAATAGGATTAATGTTCTAGCTTCACTGTGTAATAGTTATGTGGCTTTAAACAAGCTACTTAACTTCCTGGGAACTCTACTCTTTTTTTTTTTTCTTCTATAATCTGGGAAGAACAATCTCCTCTCACTATTTCTTGGTAGGATTTTTATGAAGATTAAGTAAAGAATACCTATAAACCCATTGAAAAGAATACAAAACCCAAGATATCATTGGTTTATACATATATCCCTTCTACCCCTATATTTCCATTCTACTATTGTAGTATCATTTGTCACTTTATGAAAACCAATCTTCCAATAAAAGGTGTTGTGTGGTTTCTTCCAACACCACTCAATTCTCTGATACCAACTGTCCACAATTCAATTGAATTCTGACACTAACAATCCAGAGTTAGAGAAGACCCCACAGAACCTGGACTCAGTACCACAAGAATGCCCCCACTTCAGGTACCAGGTACCAAAAGGGTACCCAACTAACTACAAATTTGGGATTGGCACAATTCCCCTTCAAGTTTGATGACTTACTAGAGTGACTCACAGAACTAAGAAAAAAAAAACTATACTTAACAATTGCCAATTTTTTATGAAGGATGGAAACCCAGAACAGCCATATGGAAGAGATGCAAAGGACATGTCTGGAGGGAGGGGTAATTAAGAGTTTCCATGTCTTCTCTGGCTGTGCCACCTTCCTGACATGGCAATGTGTTTACCAACCCAGAAGCTCTCCAAAATTTTGTTCAACAGGTTTTATAACCCAATTTCAAGCTCCTCTACTCTCTTGAGAAGTTAGGGGTAGGGATGAATGTTCCTACCCTTCCTGTCCTTGACTCACTTGTATGATTTTTCTGGTGGACAACTGTCATTCTGAAGTAATCTACACCCCTCTAGTTACCTCATTAGTATAATCACAAGCATACAGCAGGTCCTTGATTAAAGCTATTTCATCCAATGTCTTTTCCTTATAATGCTGATGAGAAAGAACAAAACAAGACAAAACAAAACAAAACAAAACACTATTCCTGTCCAGGCCCACTATTTGTGTGGAATTTGCATGTTCTTGCAATGTCAACATGGGTTTTCTCTGGGTGCTTTGGTTTCCATGCATGCCCCAAAGATATGTATGTGAGGTGAACTGGCCATTTACACTGTCCCAGTCTGAATGAATGTGGGTGTGAGTGAGTGTGCCCTGGGGTGGAAGGTTATTTGTCCTCGGTTGGGTCCCACCTTTGACCCTTAGTTATTAGGACAGACTCTGGCCACCCTCAGTCATGAACTGGTATCAGCAGGTTGGAGAAAATTATTTTACTTAATTTATTCATCTTTTTAAATACATGAATAGCTCACATTTATTTCTTTGCTTAATACTGGAAGTATTTTGGGTCTTCATTTAGAATGTTGGTGATGTTTTTGCAACCAGGAGTATGTACTAGAAACTTTACTTATGTTTATATCCATTAGCATTTACAAGAACCTATGAGGACTACATAAAGTGATGGCTTTCAGTAGTAGAAAGGGACTTGTTATTAATAACAAAACACACTCTGATTAGTTAGGAAATTCCAAGAGTTTTAGGCACTCTATGCCAGAAACTGAGGAAAAAGACCAAGTATACCTTTTAAAATTATATCACTGTTGTCAATATTCATATCCAACATTTTCTTTTACTTATGTCTGGACTAACATAACCTCCCTCTGTCCCTTTACTCCATTGAAACATTTATTCTCTATTTTTTCCCTTATCCTACCTAGCAACTCAGAAACATTAGGAGCAGTTAAACCCTCATCTTTTTTGAAAGCATTCCTTTCTGGAGACATTAGTACCACAATCTCCTTGTTTTCTTTCTATAGTCCTGACCACTACTATTTTGTTTCCTTGGAGGTAGGTTAATAAGAGAAGAAAGACGTTATAACTGATTGCAAAGGACTTTAACATAGATATTTTTTACAGAGGACACAACACATTTTTATTGCCATAAACAGTTGTTATTTGTACACATATGGAAGGAAACATCTGCATTTCTATTATTATTTCTTTTACAATTTAAGCTATATCTTTACAGAATTATAAAACAACCAAAGATCTACACTCTTGTAATAAGAGTCAGATATTCACTAGAGGTTTTTGCCTGACTAACCCACAGTATTTTACTGAAAGGGCATCCAGTAATTTCTGCTGTTCATTTCCTGGCAGCTTTCCCACTCATGATAAAATTAATTTCTAATGATAATTCTTGATCACAAAAATACAAATCTCATTAGATTTGACCTGATTATTTATAAAAGAGAAGTAGAATTTAAATTATCTTTGTGGGCATCCTTGAATTTACTTTGTAGATATAAATCAATGAATTATTAAGCTACTACTAAGGCCAGGGAATACATTAACAGAGTTTTTACAAGGATTGTTTGTATTGGGCTTTTAAAATCCTCTATTTTGACTACTCTTCACCAGACTCCCCCCTGCAACTCCTATGCATTTGGGTGATAGTCTTAAATTGGCTAAGGTATATGATGTGCAAGGAAGTAAACTTTGTTACCACCTGAGGCTGACACCTTGTAAACCAGGTAACTGGATGCTTTTCCAGAAAAGAGTTTGAGCTTTTGCTTCACATAGAATATTAACCTTGTTATTAATAGTGGGCTTGTTAGGTCTGATTACCTGAGAATCATTTTCAAATATGACTTGCACCACAATCAAATTGTCTAATTATATCCTAGAAAAAAGGAAGACAGATTCTGAGATAATCTATGCAAATATTTACATAGCTGTTGGGGGGGGACACTCCACCTCAGGGACTCCCAGTGCCCCCCCGCCCCCAGCCACCATGGATGAGAATAAGTCTACCAAGACTGATCTGCTTGGGGAGGAGAGGTGGCCAATCTCTCAAAGGAGAAGGGCCAAGTGCCTTTTCCTGAATGGGCTTTTATTGGGTCATTTTGTATAGGAATACAGGCTCCTTAATCATTGTCAGGCAGTAAGGATCAAACAATAGATAATGTATAAAGAACTCTGAGAGCCTATTTTGAGTCAGGGTCAGATAGCTAAAGAGCAATAAAACTTTGAGGAACAAACTCACTTCTTGCTTGGACCCTTATTTAATTGAGAACATTCTAAACAAAGCAGGTTTCACAAAATTTTACATATTCTTTCTTAGATCTGATCACCCCAGGGAACCTGCCCTTTCCAGCACAGGGTGGTACCCACCACCAGCATTGTTTCAGGCTTAAGACATTGTTTCAGGCTTAAGTCAAGCAGGGAAGCCAAGAGATTAGGAGACAGAATGAGGACTCAGGTTATGTCCTAGCTGAGGGCCCATCACCCTCTTTTGCTATAGCCCCCCAAGTCCTTCCTTGGGGCCTCCATGCGATCATGCCTGTCTTAGGTAGTTCCCCCCTCCCCTTGGGGAATCTTACCCATCATTGGTTAACTGATCAAACATTGGGGGCCAGTTATGGATGAAGTAAAAGGAGCAGAAGCAGTGCTCCTGCGAGGGAGATAAGCTTTGTCTCTTTAGTGGCTTACAGTTCGAAGGTGGCTCACACAGCCTTAGCCATGATGAGGTTACAGCTCCTCAAACTAGGCAGGGCGGTTCCCAACGCATAGCACCTCCATGAAACATTATAAAACAGTAAAATTTCTGATTTCTGGGGAAGTAGTAAGAATCAAACACCTTTTTAAAAGTATTTTATTTCATCTTCACAAACATAGTTTATGAAATTGAGGATTAGATTTGTTTCAAAAAAATGGAGAAAGGCTTTGCTACATATCTTTTAGAACCATAAAAACAACATTAACAACATTCCTGAAAACTCATGTTCCTCCTTGTCAGATATGTAATTCTTGCCCTGCAGGATTCTGCTTTCATGAGGAAGTTTACTTCTGGATTATCTATTGTCTTGGAAGCCTGACCCTCTTTGTGCCACTGTCTGATAATTGTTAAACAATGTCATCTCAAATGTCTGCACACAGAGGTCATTCTGGAAGTATCAATAGTTAAAAGTCCCTGGCACTGACCTATCCACAAGGCTCTGAGACTGTCCTTTAATGAAGACATAAACTCTGATTAGGCTTATATCAGTGTCTTATGATAAGCATCAGTGTAAAAAAATACTACCTAAAGATGGCCAAAACTAAATGTTTGTTAGTAATTTATTATAATAAACAATAATATTATAATGGAGAAAGGGGAATTCTCTATTGGGGTGCACTAGACAACTAGTTTATAAGGGTTAAATAACATTTCCTCTGAGCCAAGAAGATATTACAATACCCAGAGTATTAGCAAATATTCAGGATCTTCCTATAATTGTATAGTCACTGAAATATCTATTGTAATAATTGTTATAGACTAAGTTGTCCTGAAACAATTCACATGTTAAAGTCATAACCCCCAATGTGACTATATTTTGAGACAGGAATTACAGGAGGTTATTAAGAATTAATGAGATCATAAAAATAGAGCTCTGGTATTGCAATGAGAAGAGAGACAAACCAGTGCACACACAAGAAGACCATGGGAGGACAGTGGAAAGGAAACCACCTTCAAGTTAAAGAGAATTCTCACCAGGAACCAAAATTGACAACACCTTGGTCTTGGACTTCCAGGCTCCAGAACTATGAGAAAATAAATGTATGATGTTTAAGTCAGCTGGTCTGTAGTATTTTGTTATTAAAGCCTGAGCAGACTAACACAATAATGGTTTTTTAGCCAAACTGTATTTAGCAATGACTGAACATCTTTTCTGATTTAACAACTGTTTCCATGCAGCTCTTACCATAATGTTGAGGCAAGTTAGGAAATATGGAGCCTATTAAACAAACCTAATTATTTCTAATATCTTTCTTAAAGTGAAAGAAAACATCTTTGTAATTCACCAGGGACCCTTTGGGAAATATCAAAAATAATTTTAAACATAACAGATATACAAAATTTTATTTTGTTTTTTTCTATATCTAGAAAGGCAAAACTAAAGAATTGTTAGAATAGATTTGAGCATTTATTTAAGGGAAGATCATGGGTACCTGAACAATAGTATGTGATTAAGTAATTAATGAAAATAACAATAAAACATAGGAGGTAATATAAGTATAAATAGTCTTAGCACTTCATCAACTAGAAAGCATTCATTTTTTAAATAATCAAGGATATATCAAAGTCAACACAAAAATTATTCAAGTCAGATATGAAATCTCTATTATATAGATAAAATACACAAAACATAAAAAATGACTTTTCACACTGTAGGCAAATCATGAATCAATAAAACAAGGGAAGTGATATATCTAAATAAAGGAAATTTGCCAACATTTAAAACATTTTTGTTTTATGCCAGACTGGGGAATTGTAAACAAGGACATATCAAATTCACTTTACAAGTTTTGTCCTTATCATATCTCTTTCATATTATGGAAAAATCTGTCACTTTACTTGGAAGACAAAACATACATATACTTGTACTTCTCTGACTCTGTTACTCCTATTATAGTCTTGATCACCCATATAATTATAATTATTTCATAAAAAAAATTTGGTTTAGGATGGATGAGTGAGAAGTGATATCATACATTATTATTTAGCATATTACCAAAGGTCATGAACAAACAGAGCATGTATTTCTACAATCCCATGCATCCCTGCACACCTGCTTAAAATGACAAAAATGAATATTTTCATTAACAAAACCCAAAGATAGAGCCCTCTGTATAGTACATAAAATAATAAGTATGTAAATTTAGAATTGTATTTAATACTTAAGGTTTAACTGTTCTATCTCAATTAGAACTTATTTTGACTTCTATAAATTTCTAATATTTAAATTAATATAATGTGAACCAAGATCTTAAATAACCTAGAGAAGTTGTATATTAAGCTGAAGCTGACATTGCTCAATGTATTTTTACATTGACATAAAGTTTATCACAATAATGAGTCAATTTAATTAAATAAAATTTTTCATATCTTAGGCATGTAGATGTTAATGTTAGTTTTTCTTATCAGTTGACAATAGGAATTTAGAAATTTAAGCTTAACATATCTAGCATGAGGAAAATCTAAAATAAAATAAATTGTATGGTTGAATTCTACTTAATATTGATAGATCAAAGAAAAGTACGGATGAAGCTTTTAAAAAATTGTTAAATAAGATAGTTTGCCAAAAATTTATTCAATTATTTTAACATAGAATCTTAAACTATTACCATTACATTGTACGTTTCAGGAGAGCAGGGTCATATTTATTTCTACTTCATATAATACTAGAGCATAGTGTATAACTGGCATACTTTAAGTGGAAATATACGTGGTCTAGCACAAATAAACCCCCTTTTTAATTAAAAAATCTTTTATTACAAAATCATGAGCATGTAATTCTGTAACATATCAACATCACACCCAAGCACGCCACATGACATTTTAGGTGAAATGTTCAAATCAGAACTATAAATTATTATATCCATATTATTAACCTATCAACCACACTCAAGTAGTCCTTACTTCTGCCAGACCCTGTATATTTAATGAGTGAATGAATGAGTAAATTGCTACTATGTAACATATTTGCAAGTTAGGTTCTATATTCTATACTAGAAAATGTGTTACTTCCAAAATTGATGTCTTTCTTTTATGATATGATCTGATGTCAATAAAATTCATTAAACAATCTGGGACATATTGTGCCACATCATAAGAAAGCCAGAGATAGAGAAGTCTCAGCAGGTTAGCCTCTAAATCAGAGTAGATGGGGTCACAAATGAAAGTGCATCACTCATCACCTGTGTGAGCACAGATCTATATTTAGAGATTATGAAAATATTTTTAAACTCAGTCTTCTCGATAACAACATGGGGATGATAATGCTGCTTTTCACACAGAGTTTTTTTTTTTTTTTTTTTTGAGAATTACTGAATGAAAGCATTCAAATAATTCCTTGATTACTGTTCAACCACTTTAGCATTACCTAGTATTCCAATTTCCTTTAGTGTCTTAGATGTTATTCACTTGGGCCTTTTAGTGTTAACCATTTAAAAGACATCACTGACTTCTACTGTCACATTAGAGAACTAATTAGTTGCTGGTAACAGAAATTACAGTGGTAGCTTAAACAGAAAGCATTTATTTATCTTGTGCAACAAGTTCAGAGGCAGGCAGTCAAAGTCAGTGACAGCAAGAAACTAGACCCCCTGTAACTCTCTGCAATGGATATAGCAACCTGAGGCAGGAAAACCAAGACGAGGAGGAAGGGACCTCAGTTTCCTTTGGCTAACACAAGGAGGAGGGAAAAAGATTTTGTCCTTCTCAGTCTCTATAGTAGAGTCAGATAAGGCATCAAGGAAGGAAGAAGAAGTTAGGTCCATCAACTCAGAGTATCTGTCACACATTCTGAGCTTGGGATTTTTTTTTTCCTTTTTACCTAAAGGAGATGGCCTAAATAGTCATTCAGTCGGATGTGTCTGGCACCTCATCTTTGTGACTTGTCGATGTTAACTTGACCATAATTGCTATTACTAAATCATTGTTTTGAAAAGTTTTGTGAAAAGTGCATCATTTGTTTTCATTATAAGACCTTCAGAATGATTGAGACATATCTTTGAGGACAAATATCAATTCAAAACTGATGTGAAGTAAGCATTTTCAAGAAAAAGACTTCTCATTTTTGAACTGCATAGGCAACTCTTCATTTATTTTGAGCTCCAAAACATCAATTTGAAGGAGAGAAATTTTTTTTCTGAAGGCCACCAAGAATAAAGTCTATTCTCATTTGTTAAAGGGTCAAGTCAAAGAACATATATAAAGAATTCCTGGACAAAGACAATGGGTTGGAGGATTGAAAGAGGAAGATGGGAGGTGGGTGGGGCAAGGGAGAGTAATAGGGGGGGCAGGAACAACTGTAATTCAACAACAATAACTTTTTTTAATAGTCAGTATATAAGGATTAGAAGGTATTCAGCCACGTAATATGAAAAATAAAAACATTTATTGAAGAAGATACAAGATACAAGAAACATTGTACATAGGACAATTATACCTCCTTCAAAGTAGGCACCTTAGGGCTGCACACAGTTCTCCCAATTGCCATCAGGGGCCATGCCATTTTTTTCTGAATCTCATCAATAGTCTAAAATCTCTTTCCTTGCAAAGGTGATTTTAGTTTGGGACAAAGCCAGAAGTTGCCAGACACCAAATCTAGGTGATTTGATGTTTTGCCAAAAAATTCGGCATGAGACATGATGCATGAGCAGGTGCCTTGTCATGATGAAGCTACCAATTGCCAGCTGCCCATAGTTGTGGCCTTATGAATCATCCAAATAGGTTCCACAGAAGAATGTTTAAGCTTAACCCAAAATCTGATGCAGATTTATTGCTCTACTAGCTTAGTCATGTTGAATGTGATGGCAATACAATACATACGCTCATTCAGTGATGTCTACCACCTTTACTAGTCACTAACTAGTAGAGTGAAATTGTCATTGTTCATGAATGTGCATTCCGGTCCACTCTTCCAGGCTGCTGTCAGATTACATGAATGTTACACAAACCATTCTCATTGGGTTAACAATGGGTGGACTTTTTCCAGAAGTGACACTCTCTCTCTCTCTCTCTCTCTCTATATATATATATATATATATATATTTGTGTGTGTACATATACATATGTGTGTGCATGTGCATATATGTGTATATATAGAGATATGTATATATAATACATACATTCACAATGTGAAAGGCAAACTCTATAAGCATCCAAATAACTGAGACAACACAGTCCAAAATATTTATTATAAAGGTGAATTGTCACATTTGACTCAGTATGCTGGTACAAATAAACCAAAATCATTTGTTCAATGTAGATACTCCTTTGTGCCTCAATATTTCTTGTAAACTCTGAATGTCTATGTTTATGTTTATGAGTGATGTAATAAGAAAAAATTACCAAAATAAGCTTGTTTTTTTGTCCTTTGTTTCAATAATTTTGTCCTTTCATATTTATACAACTTCCTGATTGTTTATTTTCATTTCAACTTTAGAAAAACAACTACTTAGGATTAGAGCAGTTTTATATTTATAGCAAAATCATTTAAAATGTGTAGAAAGCTGTCACACTCCAAATCATTGTCTGCCATCATTCATACTTCATATTAGTATATGGCACATAAATTAACATTAATAAACCAGTATTAACATTTAACATTTTAACAATTATTTTAACCTTTAAAATTAAAATTAAAAATATTAAAGTTTATATT
Organism: Anoura caudifer; assembly: GCA_004027475.1. Classification (NCBI taxonomy): domain Eukaryota; kingdom Metazoa; phylum Chordata; class Mammalia; order Chiroptera; family Phyllostomidae; genus Anoura; species Anoura caudifer. Next base: position 33,996 of record PVKU01010844.1, on the reverse strand, counting down.
GTACTTGGATGTCCTTAAGTTTCTACCTAGTGTCTTTTTTATTCTTGTTCTATTATTCTACCCAGGATACTACATAAATTTTATATTCATTCATTCATTCATTCATTATTCATTTATAATCATCTTGTGTCTTTAGACTCTTTGTTGCCCTGCAAATCTCTGTGATTTTTGTTGTTTTTTTTTTATAACCTTGAGAGTTTTGAGGAGCGTTGGTCAGGTGTTTTGTAGAATGTCCCTTTCTTGAGGTTTTTCTTATAGTTTTGCCATTATTAGATTGAGCTAAGGGTTTGGAGGTTAAAGATCACAGAAGTAAAGTACCATTTTCATTACATCACATCATAGATGCATATGTTCCACATGGTTTACAATGACTGATTTAACATTCAGCAGCTGGCTGAAGTACAATTTGTCATGTGTTTCTATAGTTACTATTTTTTTCATTACCATTTTGTATATTTTAGAAGAAGGTTACTATGAGCACCCACGTTTAAGGAGTAGAAAACTATGATCCCTCTCCTTGAGAACAAAGTATTAATATGATTATTTGTGATTTATCTTAATGAGAAATGTGTTCATTTCCTCAATTTATTTACTTATTCAATCATTTATTTAACATGGGTTCATAGATATTTATTTTAAACTTTGGGATATAATGATTCTACTTTATTTATCTTTGCTCAGATTATTTCAGTTTTGGCCACTGGGCACTTTGAGTTGGCTGATGTGTCCTTTTGAGATTATTATGAATTTTGGGCAGTGTAGTTTTTACTTTCTGACACTTAAATATGCTCCGGATTCATCATCTATATTACTGAACCCAGCCACTTCTCAACAGTTGCAACAAATACATAGTATCATAAATCCTTCATTACATGATTGTGCAAAATAGTTTCACTGCCCCCTATAAATTCACCTGTTCAACTCTCCTTTCTCTCCAGAACCCTTTGAAACCACTGATTTGTTATTATTTATATTTTGTCTTTTCCATAATGTCATAAAAATGAAATCATATAGTATGTAGTCTTTTCATTCACCTTCTTTCACTTAGTAATATTTTAAGATTCATCTGTATATTTGCATGTATTAATAGCTTATTCTTTTCCAATCACTGAATAATATTCTAGTGCAGGGATGTACCACTATTTATTTATTAATTTACCTATAGGAGGGCATCTCAGTTGTTTCCAGTTTCATATAGACAGCTGTCTTCAGGTAAGTTAGTTAAATGTGTGGTAACATGGTTACTGGATTGTATGCTAAGGCTATGTTTTGCTTTCTGAAAAAAACCGACAAACTTCCTCTGAAGTACGTGTACCATTTTGATTTCTCATCCACAATGAATGAGAGTTGAGACTCCCTGTCACTCCACATCCTTGTTAGTGATTAATATTGTCATAGATTTTAATCTTTTAAACTTTAGACATTTAATAGATTTGTAGTGGCATTTCATTGTATTTATTTGCATCTCCTGATGATAAGTGATGTTGGATATTTGTATATGCTTATTTATTATTTGTATATCTTCTTTGGTGAGCTATTTATTCAGATGTTTTGGCAAATTTTTTATTGTGGTTTTTTTTTGGTGAGTTTTACAAGATCTGTGTTTATTTTATACACATACCTTTTATTAGATATCTGTCTTGCAAATATTTTTTCCTGTCTGTGGCTTTTTTATTCTCCTTATAATGTCTTTCTCAAAGTGTAAATTTTTAATTTTAATAAAGTTCAACACATCTATTTTTTTCATAGATTGTACTATTAGTGTTGTATTTAATAATTAATCACCAAATCCAAAGTCACACTGATTTTTCCTATGTTTTTGTTTGCATTTTGCATATGTTACAACACATGCAAAAATTAAAGTTAATTTTTGTGTAACTTCTAAAATCTAAAATTTTGCTTTATTTTTGGCATTTGGATGTCCAATTAATCCAGTATCATTTGTTTTAAAAAATGTATTCTTTTTTTCTCTGAATTGTCTTTGCCCCTTTGTCAAATAACAGAGGACTGTATCTGTGTCCATTGATATCTTGGTTCTCTATTCTGTTCCATTGATCTAAGTGTATGTTTTCTGGCCAATAGTATGCTATCTTGATTATGATAACTAAACAGTAAAACTTGAAGGTGGACAGTATGAGCCCTATGACCTTCTATTTCAAAAATGTATTTTATTGCTTATGCTATTACAGTTGTCCCAATTTTTCCCTCTTTATCCCCTTCCACCCACCCTACCCCTACTCCCATAGTCAATCTTCACCCTGTTGTCCATGTCCATCAGTCATTCATATATGTTCTTTGACTAATCCCTTCACCTTCTTTTAACCAGTCTCTACCTCCCCCACCCCTCTTAAGATGTGTGTCTATCCCATCTTTCTGGGTCTCTGGTTCTATTTGATCATTACTTTATTTTATGCATTAGATTCCTCTGATAAATGAAAGCATGTGGTATTTGTCTCTCACCAACTGGTTTATTTCACTTAGCATAATACTCTCCACTTCCATCCATGCTGTTGCAAAATAAAAAAATTTCTTCTTTTTTCCTGCTGTGTAATATTTATTACATTGTGTAAATGTACTATAGTTGTTTTTTTTCTTTTTCTTTTTCTTTTTTTTCTACTCATCTACTGATGGATACTTAGGCTGTTACCAACTCTTGGCTATTGTAAATAGTGCTGCTATAAATATAGGGGCACACATATTCTGTTGAATTGGTGTTTCAAGATCCTTAGGATTCAAGGCCTGTCCAGAAAGTATCCATGTAATATGAAAAATAGATACATTTATTGAAAAAGATACAAGATATAGAAAACATTGTATATGGGATGATGACACCTCAGTCCCCTTCAAAGTAAGCACCTTGGGACCTCACACAGTTCTCCCAACTGCAGCACGATGTTCCTTCTACTCTGGTAGCAGAAGCCACATAATGAACTTAACCACCACATGTTTCATGCCAAGATCCCATGTCAAAATCTCAGACACAGTAGTTTTGGAACCTCCAGATCAGCTTCTAGTTCTCATACTGTCAGTCAACAATCATTGTTGATTGCAGCCCATGCACGGTCTTCTGCTTTTAGCAAGTTTTCCAGAACATGGATCACTTTCAACAGATTCTCAATCATCTTTGAAGCATTTGTGCCACAGTTTTATTTATGCTGCACTCATTGTGCTGTCTCTGAAAGCCCTCGGAATCATCCAAACAGTTTCTGTGGAGGCAAGTTCAAGATTAACACAAAATTTGATGCAGATTCATCACTCTACTCACTTAGTCATTTTGAATGTGATGGCCACACAGTATACATGCTCACTCAACAGCATCCACCACCCCCACTGACTAGTATGGTGAAGTTGACATTGTTCATGCATGCATATCCAGTCCACTCTCTTGGATGCCAGTTTATATGGATGAAGCAGGAGATAGTCAGGAGGAGGAAACTCCCCAGGTGGCCCAGGGCTAAGATAAAGGACATCGATATAGGACAGACCCTGTACCAAGACTGGTTATTCCCACTTTCTGGAAAAGTGCTGAGTCATGATGAATCATGAATGCACCTGTGAAGAAGATGCCACATGATCCTTGCTTCATTATAATAGCATTATAATAAATTAACATTGTGTGACCCCCTCCTCCAGTGGCCAGTCATGGAAAATCATGGGAGACTAGATACACCGTAGCTTTAAATTAATATAACTACCTGTACATGGACAATAAAACCCCACCAAAACTAGCCAGGAAATATATGACTTATAATAATAGAATCCCTCCAGCCCCTGAGGTCAAACTCTGCTTGGAATTGACCTGCTCTCATGTTCTGTGGAGTGAACTCTTGCTTAATAAATCTATTCTCTCTCTCTTTCTGCTATAAACTCTCTGTGTATTTGGTTCAATTCTTTGTCTGTGATCACCAAGTACCTGGTTACCCATGCCCACCTGTGACAGTTTTTGGTGAGCCAGCCAGGAGAAGATGCCAGAGCAGTAAGCCCCATTTGCTGCACTGGCACCCAGGGATGCACCTTTCCACTGCCTTCTATTCTGTTTTGGTGAGTCTGATGTTCCTTGATGGACGGTCGACCACTAAATTGCGGGCACTGGTTGTGTAGTTAAAAGCCACAAGGGCACCCACTGCTTGAAGACACTGGTGATAGGATAATCTGCATGTGGAATGAGGTTAGTCTTAGCCCCTATCAGGTGCAAGAAAATGCCCACACACCAGTGAAGCACACTGTGAAAACCGCAAGACACTGTCCCACCTATGGCCACTCCCTCATAGGCATAGTTTGACCTTCCATATGGGATATCAGTTACCACCTTCCCTACACTATGACTTCCTTTTACACTCTCCTCATCAGACCCATAGATAGTCTTTTTTGCTTGTCCTCCCTGGCTGACTTTTGGCCTTTAGACCTGTACCTGTACCCCACTAGCCTTTTGTGTAGGAAGTGTCCCTGCTGTATTTCTACCCAGACTATCTATTTTGGGGTCATTAATAGTCCCATTGCTAAGTACAGTTGCAGGAATGAGCCACTCCCATTTTTGGCATGTATATAGTATCATTACAAGCAACAACATTGGCCAGAGCCACTTAACAGGTGCTTACTGGTCCTTTGTTACCAGAAATGGCCATGTGGAGCCACTCTTACCCAATTAGTTGAATTTGAGATTCTAAGGTAGTTCACTTGCCTCTATAGGGGTATTTTAATTTCCCTTCTCTATCTGTCATCCTGCTATGAGATCCACCTCCAGTATGAAGGGGGAGACCTTTACACACCTCTTGAGATCTCTTCTGGGGAAATTTCAGACACAGGTACAATTTCTTAAGTCTCTGGAAAAATTAGATAGAAGAAGAACAGAGTGTCTTCTTTGTGATTTGAAAAAGAGTCATTTTATAGTAAAGTCATATTGATGCCACTCCTGGTGGTTTATGGGGCCAGAAACTATTTTGCTAGTAAGACACTTCCTTTGCCCCAGACCTGAAGGCTTACAGGAAGATGAGGGTCTCTATAGATGGAGAATACAGAAATGGAAATGTACTCAGACTACCTGGGTAGAGGAAAGGGTCTGGGGCCACCAGGATTATAGGCAATTGCTCAAGGATGCTGGAGTGACTCCCTGCCAACAATTCTTTGAAGCCTGGACACACAGTAGTGCCATGAATTATGCAAATAGTGTCCAGGGAACTTAAAACCTCCAAATTAAGTGCAGAAAAAGAAACAAAACTAAATTGTTATGATCCTCTCAAGTCTTTTAGATTTCTGTCGGCCGACACTCACCAGGACTTCTTTCACCAGAGATTCCTGGTAGGTTGGTGGGATCCCAAGAGATGCCCTGTGGCCCACTAGGGAAGCTCCTGAGGCAAGCAAAGAGGGACACATCCAGATTGAAAGGGGAATCTTTGTGTTTTTTTCCCTTCTCTTTAGGATCACTACAGTCAAGATGGGAGCCACACCCCATCCCTTCCAAATCACTATTGGGTTGCATTCTTAGCAATTGGGATAAATTTGACCCTAAAATTTAAAAAAAGAAGAGGTTAGTTTTCTTTTGTAACACTGTGTATAAATTACACAGTATAAATTAGTATACACAGCCCTAATATAAATTAGGGGATGGAGAGATATGGCTTGCAAATGGGAGCAGTAATTATAATACTATACTACAGTTAGATCTATTCTGCTGGAGGAAAGACAAATGGTCCAAAATTATTTATGTGCAGGCATTTATAGCACTGTTCCAAGATCCCTCATTTTGTTCCAGCCCCGCCCTGACAGAACCTACAGGCCCAAGTGTTGATCAATTAGAAGATACCCTTCTTAGTTCCCCACCTGTCTCTCAAGTGAGATTAAGAGGACCCCAGAGTTCAGGAGTCTCTGCCTCTACTGTAGAGGGATCAACCTCTCCACCACCTTATGCTATGGACTACCCAAAACCACCAGCTGAGGAAAAGTTCAGTCCAGTTGGACATAGTAGGAGTGGTGCTTCATATCCCCCTACCACTCCTATACTCCTGTCCTTGAGAGAGGTAGCAGGAGCTGAAGGTGCTTTAAGGGCACAGGTGCCCTTCTCTATAACTAATTTACAACAATGTAAAGACAGGCTAGGGAATTTTTTGGAGGACCCTTCTCATTTCACTAGTAATTTCCAGACTCTTACTTTAGCCTTTAGTATATCATGCAGGGATTTGCACATAATTCTGACCACCTGCTGTTCCCTAGATGAGAAACAGTGGATCTGAGAGGAGGCCCATAAACATGCAGACCAATTGCACACCCAGAACCCTGGCACTAACCAGCCTGCAGGATCCCAACTAGAGATGAAATACTCAGGCAGGAATCCACAGTAGGGATGCAATGACAGATGCCTACTGGCAGGATGAGAAACTGCATCAGGAAACTTATAAATTATGAAAAGATTAGGGAAATCACCCAGGGCAACGAGGAGAATCCAGCTCTTCTTAGAAACAGTCTAGTAGAAGTTTTTTGAAAATATATGAACTTGGATCTGTCCTACCTGGGGGGGTTGAATTTTGATAGGGTAGCATTTTATAAGCCAGTCTGTCCCTGATATTCACAGGAAGCTTCAGAAATTATAAATGGGCCCACAGACCCTCCTAGACCAACTTAATGGATATGGCCTTTTTAGTATTTAATAATAGGGATTTAGAAGAAAGAAAACAGAGAAGGAAGGGAAAGAAGGGAGAGAAGGAAAAGGAGAAGCAAGCTGAGCTCCTTGCACTTACCCTTAGTAGTGCTATTGGCAGAAACCAGCCCCATCAGGAGAGCTTGGGGAGGCCTCAAAAGAATCAGTGGTGAAAGGATCAGCCCTGTTATAAGTGTAAGCACCCTCTGAACACTGGGCAAAGAACTGCACTCGACCACCTTCAGGACCCTGTCCTCTATGCGAGAATAGCAGCTCTAACCCCTGACACTGGAAGGTAGACTGCTCCTGTTCCCAGAGTGGAAAGGGGTCATCACCCAAAGCCATGGCTGCTCTCAAGGTCTGAGGATGCCCAGGAACAGGGTTGCCCCAGGGAATACTCATATTTTTATCTCTAATGTGGAGCTCCAGGTAACTTTGGATGTGGCAGGTAAGAAAATCAACCATCTTATTGAAACTCAGGCCACTTAATCCATCCTTAACTCTTACTCTGGACATCTTTTCTAAAAATCAGCTAAAATAATGGGATCTAAGGGAACCTTGAGGCCTGTTTCTATACACTCCCTATCACTTGCAAATATTAGAGTCAAATATTCTAACACTCCTTTTTGATTGCTTCTCAGTGCCCTATTCCTCTGTTAGGCTGGACCTTCTAACCTGAATGAGAACCATCTTGCTGTTCCCTGAAGAGCCACTTGAGTTAAGTGAGGTCATGAGAATCAGCAGGAGCTGAAACTAGGGGGAAATCCCAAGTTTGGTTCTGGTTACAATAAACCCACTAGTTTGGGAGTCCAGGAAACAGGGATTCTGGGAAGAGCAAAGACTGCATTTCCAGTTAAAATCCAATTAAAGCCCAGGTGAGATTATCCTCATAGGAAGGAGTATCCTATTAAATGAGAGGCTTTGGAAGGGTTACAACCTATCATAACTAAATTTATACAACATGGGCTCATAGTTCCATGTCAATCTCCTTGCCTCACTCTGATCTTACCTGTGATAAAACCCACTGGAGAGTATAGGCTAGTCCAGGATCTAAGATTAGTCAACAAAACAATAGTCCCTTTATATCCAATACCAGCTAACCCTTATACCTTGCTCTCTCAGGTACCTGATGATGCTCAGTGGTATTCATGTTAAATTTGAAAGAAGCCTTCATCTGCATCCCTTTGCATCCTAACTCTCAGCATTTGTTTGCTTTTGAGTGAACTGATCCTAAAATGATGATACATTAGCAATATACTTGGACTGTATTTCCACAAGGGTTCAGGGACAGTCCCTACCTCTTTTCTATAGTATTAGAAAAGGATCTTAGAAAGCTACAGTTACAAGGAAGAACCATTTTACAATATGTAGATGATATACCACTAATCTGCCACCCCTCCAAAGAGGCTTCTGATCAAAATGTCATCCAGACTCTAAATTTCCTAGCTAAAATGAGGATATCATGTATCGAAGAAGAAGGCTCAGATTACCAAACAAAAAGTAAATTATTTTGTGTATATTTTGACTCCTGGGTCTAAATATCACAGCGGAGAAATTATCACAGGGGAGAAAGCCATTGCTGAATTAACTCCACCTGCTACTAAATAGTAACTTTACCCCTTTTTAGGAATGGCAGGATTCTGTAGGATCTGGATCCCCAACTTTGGGCTAATTGCCAAACCTTTGTACAAAGTTACTAAGGGGCCAGGCACTGAATCCATTATATGGGAAAAGGAATGTGATCAAGCTTTTAATAAAATAAAGCAGGCCCCTGCTTTATTTGATACCCCTGCTTTAGGCATCCCTAACTTAAACATTTAGTTGATACCCCTGCCTTAGGGATCCCCAACTTAAACATAGCAGAGAAGCAAGGAATAACTTGAGGGGTCCTAGTCCAATGACTAGGGAATGAACCTCAACCAGCTGCATATTTCTCTAAAAAACTGGACACTGTAGCAACTGGGTGGCATCTGTGTCTAAGAGTAGCTGTAGTCACAGCCATGCTAACTGAGGAAGCTGCTGAGCTAACTCTCAGAAGTTAGAGGTCTTAACTCCCCATTAGGTACAAGGTGTATTAGACATAGAATGGCACCTCTGGCCAACAGGAAATAGACTGAGCAAATATCAATCTCTTCTTCTGGACAATCCTGAGGTAACTGTAAAGATTTGCGATACATTAAATCCAGCCTTCTCAATGCCTACAGAATCATCCCCAGATTTGACCCATTCCTGCTCAGACATTATTAGTCTTACTCACTCCAGGAGGACTGATTTACTAGACCAACCCTTAGAAAACCCTAACGATGAATGGTTCACTGATGGCAGCAGCTTTGTACAGAATGGGCAGTGAAAGGCAGGATATGCAGTACTTAGCTGATATAGATCCGTCAAGGTGCGACCCCTTCCACCCTCAACCTTGGCCCAAAAGGCTGAAATTATAACCCTTACCTGAGCTCTCATCCTAAGATAAGGAAAAAGGGTCAATATCTATACAGACTTCAAATATGCCTTCCTTGTTCTACATGCTCATGCTGCTATATGGAAGAAAGAGGGCTCCTAGATGCTAAGAATTCACCTGTTATACATGGACCAGAAATCTTAAATATGTAGGAAGCAATTAGGCCCCCTAAGCAAGAGACAGTCATGCATTGCAAGGGCCACCAAAAGGATATGTCCTTTGTCTCTCAGGGAAGTAGGAGAGCAGACTGAGAAGCAAAGAAAGCAGCATTAGGGACTGCAAAACAAATGGCCTCATTCCCCTCTGTAAATGGCTCAGATATCAAGCCCAACTATATATCTGAGGAAATACCTTGGGCTTTGGAGAAAGGAGGTATCCATGAAGGACCATGGATATATATTGGCCAGAGGCTCTTCCTTCCCCAGGCCTCCCACTGGAAGTTCTTACAGGTTTTGCATGACTCTTTCCACATTGGAAGAGATGGTACAATGACAATGGTTAATAAATTATTCAAAGGCAGGGGAACAGCTACTACCGTAAAGAATATTTGTCAGCCTGGCTGGTATGGCTCAGGGGACTGAATGTCAGCCTGCAAACCGAAGGGTTGCCGGTTCTATTCCCAGTCAGAGCACATGCCTGGGTTGCTAGCCAGGTCCCCAGTGAGGGGTGTGGGAGAAGCAACCACACATTGATGTTTCTCTCCCTTTCTTTCTCCTTCCTTCCTCCTCTGTTTGGAAATAAATAAATAAAATAAAATAAAAGTAGAAATAATTTAAAAAAAAAAGAATATTCGTCAGGCTTGCACTCTTTGTGCCTACAACAACCCTGGGCAAAAATCATCCCTGCCCCCACTGATAGAACCTATTCAGCCAAGAAGGACCTATCCTGGAGAGGACTGGCAGATTGATTTTACCAAAATGCCTCTTTGCAGAGTATATAAATACTTACTAGCCCTGACAGATACCTTTACTGGATAGATTCAGGCTTTTCCGATAAGGATGAAGGCTGCAGTAGTAGCAAAAGCTTTCCTAAAGAAAATAATACCCCAATTTAGTCTTCTACAATCCCTATAAAGTGATAATGGGCCATCCTTCACTTCTAGGATCACTCAAGCAGTCACTGAAGCTCTAAGCATAAAATATCTGCACTCTGCTTGGAGAGCACAGTTCTCTGGAAAAGTAGAATGGGCAAATCAAACTTTAAAAAGAATATTAGCAAAACTTTGTCAGGAGACTTCTGAAAACTGGGCTAAGTTGCTACCTATAGCCCTTATGAGAATTAGGTGTGCTTCTAAGGGCCATTTGAAATACTGTGTGGCCAGTCCTTTTTAACTCTAGATCTAATGTTTGATACAGAAACCATCAAGCAATTAAGAATATAATAAACTTAGGGCAGGTGCAGAAAGCTGTACAGGAATATGGAAATGAAATTTTACCAGCCCTGAAAGGGAATTTTTGAACTACCATATCTCTGAGGGACTGGGTACTCCTTAAAACTTGGAAGGAGAGACCACCAGCAGACCAACTCAACCCTAATGGAATGGACCCTACCAGGTAGTCCTGAGTACCCCTGTGGCTTTAAAACTTTTAGGGGTCGATAGTTGGGTTCATATTTCCAGGGTTAAGCCAGCTCCCAATGATCCCAATCTGATTCAGGACCAGCTGGAGACCCCAAACCCAGACTATACCTGTGAGCCACTGGAGGACCTCAGATTCCTGTTCAAAAGGAGGAAGCCCTAAAAGGTAAGTAATGATTGAAGACAATATAGTAGCATAACAATTGTTCTTGATAGTTACCCTTCTTGGAATCTTTCTATTAGTACTGGCCCTCTATATGAAGGCTTGTTTACTTCCTTCTGGGTGGAATCATATCTACGATTGTCCAAAATGAAAATCTCTTTGTCGTTTCTATTAACCATTCTCTACTCACCTATACCCTGTATAGGGGAGTGAGATGAAATTTTTTTAGAAAATGCTTCTTGAACCTTAGCAGCAGGAGAAAATCTGGCCCAATGTTGGATATATCATCCTAACCCAGAAAACTCCTTCCAGATATAATACTCATATAAAAGCCTACCCAATAGCTAATGAATCCTTAATCATTGCTTCCAATTCTTCCGCTAATTACACACATTATTCTTTTTCCTTAAGAGTCAAATGGGAGCAGAACCTTCCTTTGAACTTTTGTATGACCCTACTAGAATTAAAATCACTTAAGTACTCCAGGATCTCTCTTAAATGTGACAGTACTATAGGATGGACCCCATGGTATAATAATAATCATACTGGGGCCATTAACCCATTTGAAGCCCTGGCCTCTCTTTCAAGTTCCAGCTTTCTAGAGAGTCTTTCTGAGGGAGAAATTTTCAAACCTTTGAATTAGTTACATGTAGTGTGCTACCCAAATTATGTTCTAACTACATTCCTAATAGTACACATTGCTGCTTTGACAAAACTCATAATGCAGATACTAATGATACTTTGAAATGTGTTAGTTGGAAATTGAACCAACCCCTTCAAGGGGTAATAGTAAAATTTGTACCACCTACTGCAGGAGGGGAAGACCAGGGAAATAATTTAGACCCCCTGAAGGACTGTCTTTCACCCTTGCCACATGTACTTCTTAAAAAATATAACTCTACTAATGCCACAGTCATTGCAGCAGCCTTGGGCCTTTGTCAGGCTATGTGGGACTCCCGATAACTGTCTAACAGATCATTCAGAACTTCAAGAAGCTATTGCTTATACACATTTCAGCAACTCTAAACATGGGGGTGGCCGGACCTTAGGGACTGTAGGGACTTTACTATTATAAACATAACCCAGGGTCCTGGCAGTCCTCTCAGCAGGAAAAACAAGCAAAAAATGACCTTTTGGTCTAGTAGTAGCTGGAGCTGCTGCCACTATAGCTGCTGCAGCCCTCTGGGGAGGCTTTGTCTACCATGAGGCTACCCTAGGGAAACTCACTAAGGTTACAGAAGAAGTCTCCCAAAATACTGCCGATACACTAGCAGGACTATCAAGATCAGTAGACTCATAAACAAATGTAGTCATGAGTAACTGCCTCACTCTTGACTATCTTCTAGCAGAACAAGGTGGGGTATGCACTGTTATCAAAGAAACCTGCTTCAGCTTTGTAAATAGCTCTGGAATTTTTGAAAACATAAGGAAATTTTATGAACAGGCAGAATGACTACTTAAATACAATCAACAGAGCCAAAGAATTAGGGATACCCTGACCTCCTGGCTCCCTAGCTTAACATGGCTACTATCCCTTCTAGGTCCCTTAATAACATTGCTGCTCTTACTGCTTTTTAGGACCTTGTTTGTTTAACTTACTCGTTAAATTTGTGTCTTCTAGACTTAAGCAGTTCCACATCAAGTTGATGATGCTCCAGGGTTTCCAATCAATCCCTGAGAGTGATGTTGAAGCTGACTAACATACAATGTCCATGATAGCCTCAGGAGTTCCTCTTCAACTTCTAGATAGAATAGGACAAGAGTTCCATAGTTCTTAATAGGCAGGGACTACTGCCACATCTAAGCCGGAAGAAGTTACAGAAGAATGATCTTCTCCCTTTGACAACCCCAAAAAGTTTGTGAGAACCATGTCTCTCAGGGGGAAAGTTGAGGCAGGAGATAGTCAGGAAGGAGGAAATTCTGGAGGTTCCCCAGAGCTAAGATAAAGGACATTGTGATAGGACAGAGACCCTGTTCTTAGACTGGTTGCTCCAGCTTTCTGGAAAAGTGCTGAATCACGGTGAACCATGAATGCACCTTTGCAGAAGATGTTACATGACCCCTGCTTCATTTTAATATCATTATAATAAATTAACATTGTGTGACTCCCTTCCCCAGTGGCCAATTGAGGAAAATCATGGGATGCCACATGCACAGTAGCTTTAAAGTAATACTACGTGTACATGTGCAATAAAACCCCATCAAAACTAGCCAGGAAATATCCGCCCTATAATAACAGAAACCTTCCAGCCCCTGAGGTCAGTGTCTGCTTGGAGTTGGCCTGATCTCATGTTCTATGGAGTGTACTGTCACTTAATAAATCTGAACTATCTTTTTCTGCTATAAACTCTCTGTGTGTTTTGTTCAGTTCTTTGTCTGTGATCACCAAGAACCTGGTTAACTGTGTGTCCCATAAACCTTTCTCTTTGTATTAACAATGGCTGGACTTTTTCTGGACAGACCTTGTATATTTCCAGCAGGGGAATAACTGGGTCAAAATGCAGATTCATTTTTTGTTATTAAGGAAATTCCATACTGTTTACCACAGTGGCTGCACTGGTCTTCATCCCCACCAAGGGTGCACTAAGGTTCCCTTTTTTGATAGCTAGTGACGTTGAACATTTTTTCATATATCTATGGACCATTTTTTTCCTTTTCCTCTTCTCCTCTTTACTTCTCTTCCTTCTTCAGTGTTATAATACTTATTCTAGATCTTTTCCCATTTAGAATTGGTTTTTTGATATCTGCAAAATAACGTGCTGGGATTATTAAGAGAATTGCATTGAATCTATAGATCAAGTTGGAAAGAGCTGATGTCTTAAAAAATATTGAACCTTGTAATTCATGAACATGGAATATTGCTCTACTTAAATCCTCTTTGATATTTTTAGTCAATATTTTATAGTTTTGACAAATGAATCATACATATCTTCTTAGATTTATATCTAGTTAATTTATTGTATGCTTTTATAAATGGTGAAGTTTATTTAATTTTAAGTTTCAAATACTCATCTTTCATAAATAAGAAAGTGATAGACTTTTTATTAACTTTGTGTCTTATAATCTTGCTATTTGTGTATATCTGTCAGGATGAGGTGGCAATTTTATCCTGCAACCTCATTTCTCTGATGTGTCTAAGAAAACTCACTGATTTTTCAGTTTTGTGGAGCTTTTTCTTGTTAGGACAGGAGTGAGGAAGCCCAAGCTTTTATATGTAAGAGTACAACCCAAAAGTTCTCATATCCTCTTGATTATTCAAGTTTCCTATTCTTTTCTTTCCCTGGTCACATTTGTTTATCTTTGAGTGTTGAATTGTTAATTTCCATGGAATGTAAAATTCACAGAGGAAGATAATTAGCTAATATAAACAATAATTACCACAATTCTAAAGATAGTTGTAAATGTACCCAACAAAAATATATGTTAATAATTTAGAGGCAACTTTTCATGTAAACAATTAGGGACATTCCTCTTTCACTTTTTTTTTTCTGTGAAGCCCTGTATGAAGTTCTTTGAACACCAGTAAAACACTTCCTGTCAACCTCTAAGCTATTTCTGCTTTTAGAATGGAAACACAGCAGGGAATAAATGGAAGATTTTTTTGAGAAAATAGAAGTCAGTTGTTAGCCACATTTGACTGAGGATACTCAGGCTTGTACGTGCACATACTAAAGTGATTAGAATGTTAGTTGAGATCACATCAGAAGGATAAAAAACAGCACTGAGAGAATGAGATAGTGGCAGGCCTCCACTCTTCCTGCCATTGGTATTTTTCTTCCATTTGGCCTGGAATGGCAAGTTCTGTTGAAAAGAAAAGCCCATTTGCATGCAAGTAGCATTATAAAACACATGTATTGCCATTCTTTCCTTGGTCTCACATGCTATGGGGCAGTAAGAATGACTGTCTTTAACAGGAGAACACATGGCCAGTTATTTAAAGCTTGTAAACCATGCAACATCCTCCTCTTGAAGTTTCATTAATGTTCTGAGTGTTTTGCTGTCTTTGCATCCATTTTAGCATTTAGGAGAGAAGGAACATCAACACATGTGCATGTGGGGCAAGAATGAGTGTGTGGGATATATTAAAATTAAGCAATATAATTTGGTGATTTAATAACTATAATGAAATTTTCCCTACCTGTCATAATTTCAATGAGTGCATGAATTACTCTATGTATTCAGAGCTACTTGATTCAATCCTAATTATTTCATTTTTATACATACAAAGAAATCATATTGACAAACACAAAGAACATAAAATCTGTTCATTTCATAGCAATAGTCTAGCTAACTAGATCTACTCTAACTTATTTATCCTAAAGTGATCACACTATTCCAGTTACAAATCCTATGAGAGGAAAAAGGTTTTTTTCTTCATACACTATATAAATAAAGCATATCCTATGACATTGCCATGATTTATTTCATGAATATTTCATAGATTCCATTGCACAGAAGAATTCCTCTGCTTTTTCTCCTTATAACCATGAAATGTTACATTATGCTGGGGGCCTTAGCTCCAAAGAAGTGATAGGGAACATCTGCAATATAGCAAATGCCTCCTATTACCCAGAGCAATGATTACAAAGTTAGTTTTATATCTGGATTATTCATGTTTGCAGAAAAATAGGCTGGTTTATATTTTTTTCAAGAAGAAAGCAACTGTGATATCACAAACAGAACTCTGGATCTGTGATCAGAGGAGCTGGATTTAAATCCAGCCTTTGCTATATGACACTACATTATCTATTGCTGCATAGCAACATATACTAAAACTTAGTGTCTTAAAACAACAACAAATCGGTACTATCTTTTATAGGTTCTAGGGTTCATGAATTTGGACATGGCTTTGAGAGATGATACAGGCTTAAAGTATTTCATGAAGTTACAGTCCAGCTGTCAGTCAGGGCTATTGCCATTCGAAGATTTAAAGATTTATTGCCAAATCGAAGATTTGGGTTAGCGCATCAACTTCCTGAATATCTCATTCATTCACAAGGTTGTTGGTAGGAGGAATCCATTCTTCACTGGGCACTTGACTGTCATCACACCTGACAGCTGGCTTTCCCCCAGAATGAATGATCCAAGAAACTGGGGAACAAGAAAGAAATCACAATGCTTTTTATGACCTAGTCTTAGGATTCATATAATCATTTCTCCATAATTAATTCACTAGAAGCAAGTCACTAAGGTGAACTCACACTCCAGGGAAGGAGAATTAAGCCCATTATTTGAAGTGAGGAGTAACAAAGAATTTGTGGGCATATTTTAAAACCACCACAGGAGTTGTCCAATCTTGGGTAATTTAACCTCCCTGAATACCCAAATGAAAATAACAATATCTACCTTGAAGAATTTTTGAAGCTATTACATAAGGTGATGCATTTGGTGTATGTTGTAAAATGTCAACTACAACATAAATGTAAAATAAGATCAGATATTAGTATCAATGCATGGTCAGTGCTGTTTTGTCCTTGATATAATACATGTTGAACGCATTCATTTAGTGACCTTCAAGTTGGGAAGACATCAGTACTTGGTAAGCTCTTCCAGAGAAAGAAACATGCAAATCCTGACAGTTAAAGTGCACACTACTAAGTATGTTGTAATCATAGAGAACAATCATTTTATAACTAAAAATTTCAATTTCCAAAGACTGAAGGACAGTTAAAAATCAGAATTTTTCACCTTACTTTTTAAGTGGCTTGATCAAATATGTGTTGTTGTTTGGCCCACATAACAAGAAGCTGGAGTCAGGTTGGAAATGCAGGAGTGAAAAAGCACCTGTAGGTCTGCAAGATGTCAGGGCCTAAGGCCCTGTCTTTTCTGCACAATCATCCTCGTCTTGTCCTTGTTACTTCATGCCTTGTCACTTGCTGAAGTAAGCCTGCATTCCAGGCAGATGGAAGGAAAGCAAAAGACAAAAAGTGTGTGCTAAATATGCCCTGATTTTTTTAAGCTTTTTACCTTGAAATATATTTAAATTTAAAGAAAAGTAGTAAAAATAGTATAGACTTCCCGTATTTTCCCAGATTCACATGATGTTAACATCATCTATAATAATAGTATAGTATTTATTAAAATCAGGAAATTAGCATTTGCTATAAATTAATTGCTATTAGCAACTATAACTAAAACTATTACTTGTAGCTCACAGTACTATTATTTATTAATAATACGGTGGCATTGATGGTAATATAACTGATATATGCTAATATGAAATATATAATGTAAAATTTAGTAATATGATATTAATAGTAATATTACTAGTTTTATTTATAATGATACTAATTAATAACTTATAGACCTTTTAAAAAATCTTCTAATTTTACCACCAGTGTCCTTTTATTGTCTTCAGTTTCCACAATGAATTTATTCCTCACATCTCCACTGTAATCTTCAGCCTTTGACAATCCCTGACTCTTTTCTTGTCTTTTATGACCTGGAAGATTTTTAAGATTCATGGTCAGTTATTTTGTAGAATGTACTCAGCTTGGGTTAGTCCATTTTCACATGGTTAGATTGAATTTCTGAAGTTTTAAGAAAAATACTCCAGAGATGACTTGTCACATGGTATCAGGGGGTATATGAAATGTAAACCTGTATTATTTTGTTTTGATGATGTCTGACCAGTTTATATTTCATGTACTTGATGATACCACATGATAGTAAAAGCAAAACTGTTTTAAGTTTTGTAATTTATAACTGTTTTCTGGGGAGATATTTTGAGGATCTGCAAATATCCTGGTTTTCATCATACAATTACCCACTAATTTTAGCAAAAATGCTTTTTCCCACAGCAACTATTTCTGTACAGTTGGTTTAATTTAGTGATTCCCATGGGTACATACAAATGGGTGAATAAGAAACTGCAGAAATCAAATTCATAGCTTAATACTGAAGGTGACTATCTAGTTAACAAATAAAAAATGTTTCATTAATTTAATCAGAAAACAAAAGAAAGTGAGTAGTTTGAATTTGTTGTCATAAAAACAATTGTCATAATAATATTATTATTATTAGACTTCCAGCCAAGATGGAGGTGTAGGTAGATACCTTATGCCTCCTCACAAAGCCAAAAGAACAACAACAAATTTAAAAATAAAAACAATTAGAACTGCCAGAAAATTGAACTGCATGGAAGTCTGGCAACCCAAGGAGTTAAAGAAGAAACATTCATCCAGACCTGTAGGAGGGGTAGAGATGGGCAGCCAGGGAGGACAGTATACTCTGCAAGGCAGCAGCTGGAGGACTGTGGCAGGCAAGGTGGCAGCTTGCAGACTGAGCAAGGTGGTGGCTGGCAGAGCGGGTGGTCCCATATTGCATGCAGGTAAACGGGGAGGAACAATTGAGGAGCAAGACAGACTGCGCAGCATTCTAGCTTAGCAAAATTAAGCCTCAAAACCTCTGATTGAAAAAACCTGTGGGGGTTGAGGTGGCAGGAGAAACTATTAGCCTCAAAGGAGAGTTCCTTGGAGAGACCCACAGGGTCCTAGAACATATACAAAACCACCCACCTGGGAATCAGCACCAGAAAGGCCCAATTTGCACAAGGGTAGCAGAGGAAGTGACTGAAATCCAGCCAAGGGTACAACAAGAGGCATTGTTGCCTCTTGGACCCCTAACCCCACATACAGTGTCACAACCCAGTGTTGTGGATTGTGTGGGTTGTCCCATCTGGCAAATACTTAAGGCTCTACCCCTTACTACATAACAGGTGAGACAAAAAAAAAATTGGCCCAAATGAAAGAACAGATCAAAGCTCTAGAAAAAATACAACTAAGTGATAAAGAGATAGCCAACCTGTCAGATGCATAGTTCAAAACACTGGTAATCAGGATGCTCACAGAAATGATTGAGTATGTTTGCAAAATAGAGGAAAGAGTGAAGGGTATGAAAAGTGAATTAAGGGAACATGCAACCAACAGTGACAGGAAAGAAACTGAGACTCAGATAAACAATTTATAGCAGAAGGAAGAAATAAATATTCAACCAGAACAGAATTAAAAGACAAGAATTCAAAAAAATAAGGAAAGGCTTAGGAACATCTGGGATGACTTTAAACATTATAATATCCAAATTATAGGGATGCCAGAAGGAGAAGAGGAAGAGCAAGAAACAGAAAATTTGTTTGAAAACATAATGAAGGAGAACCTCCAAATCTGGCAAAGGAAATAGACTTCCAGGAAGTCTAGGAAGCTCAGAGAGTCCCAAAGAAGTTGGACCCAAGGAAGCACACACCAAGTCACATCATAATTACATTACCCAAGATTAAAGAGAAGGAGAGAATCTTAAAAGCAGCAAGAGAAAAGGAGACAGTTACCTACAAAAGAGTTCCCATAAGACTATCAGCTGATTTCTCAAAAGAAACCTTGCAGGCAAAAAGGGGTTGGAAATAAGTATTCCAAGTCATGAAAGGCAAGGACCTACATCCAAGATTGCTCTATCCAGTGAAGCTTTCATTTAGAATGGGAGAGCAGATCAAGTGCTTCCCAGATAAGGTCAAGTGAAAGAAGTTCATTATCACCAAGCCCTTATTATATGAAATGTTAAAGGGACTTATCTAAGAAAAAGAAAATGATCAAAAACTATGAACAATAGAATGACAACAAACACAACTATCAACAACCGAAACTAAAAGAACAAAAATAAACTAAGCAGACAACTAGAACAGGAACAGAATCAACAGAAATGGAGATCACATGGAGGGTTATCAGTGGGGAGTGGGATGAAGGAGTATGGGGGAAAAGGTACAGGGAATAAGAAGTATAAATAATAGTTACAAAATAGGCAGGGGGAAGTTAAGAATAGTATAGGAAATGTAGAAGCCAAAGAACTTATATGTATGACCCATGGACATGAATGGGGCGGGGCGGGGGGATACCGGTGGGAGGGGAATGAAGGGCAGAGGGGAATAAAGGGGGGAAATGGGGCAATTGTAATAGCATAATCAATAAAATATACTTTAAAAATAGTATTACTGGATCTTCTTCTAAACATGAAAATAAGCAAATAAATGTACAATTGGTAAAATAGATGTACCATATTTTTCCAGACCATAAGATGCACCTAGGTTTTAGAGGAAATTAGGAAAAAGAATTTTGAAGCAAAAATGTGGTAAAATATTTAATAACACAAATAACATAGTATTTCACCAATGTAAATGTAAACAGAACTCAACAGCAGCATTAACAACCATTATTCCTCCCAAATTTGGGGGGTGTGCTTTATAGTCCGAAAAATACAATATTTGCAAAATCCAAAGAAGACAACCAAACAACATGGCTAAGTTCTCTTCTCAGTTCCAGTAAATCTACCATAGAAATGACAGACTTGCTATAGGCATGTACTTTCTGAGTTTGGAAGAGATGAAAAGAGGAGTGAGTATCCATAATGGTTATGTCATGATGAGTCACTTCTGCTTGTTTTCATGAGGAGAGAAGGCTGTTATTCTTCCTTATTTCTTCTAAATCACCATCACATTTTTTAAAAGTCAGATGATTAGGACTTTCCTTATTTATTGGCAAATGAGTTTAAATACAGAAAAGAGTTTTGCAAATTGAGACTGTGTGGCAGCTGTAAGTCAGAGGCATTAGTCCACCCTAGGACACAATACAGAGTTTCTGGATTGGCTGCCTGTGCAAGAAGTTTGTCAGCATTTGAGAATCAACCAAGCAGCTTCAACAAAGAGTGTTCAAACAAACCAATCTGCAAGTCAAAGGGTTGTGTGTAGCAGAGGGCTAGAGGTGTTAATTCTACATGGATTAACACCATAGCTATTTTCTAAAATGGAAAAAGAGGCGACGCAAGTGTGTGAGCCCAGGGACCTTGCTTGTGTAAACTTTAGATCAGACACTTACCTTTTTCTTGGAATTGGTGAAGGGCTCTCTCATCAGTGATATAGGTGAGACTAAATTGAAAGCTTCTGAGTCCACCACAGCCTCCAATACTGCCCTTAGACCTTAGCAGAGAGGAGCATATGCTGGGTGCCATGTTGCTGCTTCTTATGGGAAATCAGCCCACCCTCTGCCGCAGACCGACCGAGGAAGGAGTCTAAATATCCTGTGGGCCAAAGGAATGTGCCCACAGTTAGTCTGTATTGACTTTTACCTGGTGCTCTTACAATTCCCTGGTCTCAATCTGGGTGTCATTGATGGAGCAAAATGGTCTCTTACTTTGAATTTCTCTTCTTGAAGTTGGACCAAACTGACACCAGTATGTGTGGAGAGATTAAAAATGTAGTTTCATCATTCTTCTGAGTGGCTTATACATGATCACAAGATCACACAAGGTGTGGGAGGGGCCATGGAAAAAAGAGCAGAGAATTTCTTGCATGTGTGTGTGTGGAGGGTAGTGTAGAGTAGAAGACTGTTCTGTCTACATTACCATATTCCAGGAGTGAGACAGAAAAAAAACTACCAAACCTAAATTTGAATATACAGAAAGTTCTATTTATCAAGATAAAAATATGATATGAATTATTTAACAGATTATTTCCTTACTTTTAATAATGAAATTTTTTGTATGATAAAATGTACATAAAATGTAAATGAATATAAAAAATACATAAAATTTACCACTTTGTTTTTAAGTGTGCAGTTCAATGACATTCAGTACTTTCACAATGTTGTGTAACTATAACCACTATTTCTGGAACTTATTTATCATCTTCAATTAAATACTCTTCCAGTCTCCCAGTCCTAGTAATTACATGGTAATTTCTGTTCTTTAAGCCTTTAGGAATTTTCCATTCTAAATACCTCATATAAGTGAAATCATACAATATATTTATTTTTCCTTTTCTGATGTTTCTTTCACTTAGTGTTTTTAATATTCATCCAGGTTATAGTGTATATCAGAACTTCATTCCTTTTTGGCTGAGTAATGTCCCATTCTATGTATATACCACATTTGGTTTATCTATTTATCCATGGATAGACACAGGTTATTTCTACATTTTAGCTATTGTGAACAATGCTGCTATCAATATTGTGAATATTGGTATACAAGTATCTGAATTCCTCTTTTTAATTCTTTGGGGTTTTGTGGAGAGCAGGACCAGTAAAATGGCATTGGTCCAATAAAGATAGCATAAAGCATATAAAGCAAAATGGAGCCATTCATGTCAACCAGAATGTTTGCCAGTTGGCCATGGCACTTTGGTTCAAGAGGGAAACTACCTAAGTCACACTAGACACATCTGGCAAGGACACACACCCAAAATATCTACACACATGATCAGAGCAGCCGTGTTTACAGAGCAGGACCACCAATAGATAGGCTCCTGCGCAAATTCCATACTTGGTATCAGGGGTGCCAAGACATTTATCAAAAAGACTCAGAAGGTGGAGCACACCACTTTCAAGGTATAACTGAAGCATATTCCAGACCACTGCTGAGACAGCCTAACTCCACAAACCAGAGCGCTGCACCACACCACACTGATCTCCCTTAGCACTGGCCACCAGGGGCTCTGTACTGCTGGACTGAGGACTTTATCTGTCCTGCTGCCCACCTGGCTCTGGAGATCCTTTCCTGAAAGATACTGACAACTCCCTTGCTCACTGTGCTGTCTCCTGGACCTGCAGACTGAAACACTGGGGCTCCGGTTCGTAATCCTCCATCAGTTGCAGTGTGTGTGTGTGTGTGTGTGTTGTGTGTGTGTGTGTGTGTGTGTATTTTTCTTAGATTGTTAGAGTGTGAGTAGGATACTAATGTATGTTGATGTTCTACTTTGAGTGAACTTACATTCAATAAAAGTTGAATGAATAGCATAGTCAAATAGCATAGTCAGTGTGTGTGACTCTTCTGTTCCTTGCTGCCAGGCCGCTCAGCAGGCAGCTAGCTGAGCAGTTGCCCAGCTGACATATAGGAAAGACTATATCAAGAATATACACTTGTGACAGGTATACACACACACACACACACACACACACTTAGGAGTGGCATTTCTGGGTATATGGTAATTGTATGTTGAACATTTTGAGAAACTGTCAAACTATTGTTTCCTTGGTTTTAACTTACACTATTAGCACATAAGATATGTGGACCTCCATTTTAGACCTGCATCCTGCCAATATTAGAAGTAGGGACTACTGTTCTGTAGATATTGAATGTCTGTCCATCCTTGTAAATGTTCTCTTTTTCTCTTTTGTTTCCTGTATTGTACAAATGAGAAATCTGAATTATCATCAATGTTTAAGCTTGGAAACAATTTTGCCATATTAAAAAATCTAAAGCAAGCTGGGTTTTTTATTTTATTTTATTTATTTATTTATTTTTTTTGTATTTCAAATCTGGATGAAACCAGGAAGTAATACAAATATAAAAAGAAGATCTGATCTTTTGAGGTTTTCTGCACTAAGGTAGCATGGATAAAAATTAAGCCTTTAAAATTTTTTTAAGCTCATATATCAATGCCACTGATTTTTAGAAATGTTTTACTGCTAGCTTCTTTGGAAAGAAAGGAACTCAGTTCCCCTCCAAGACTTTGTAGATATACTTTGTCTTAAATAATATGGCACTAAAAATGATAAAACTATGAAGGATGTAAGAAAGAAACATGAAGAATGAAGACGAGCAAAACCTAAAGGGAAGCATGAGCATTTCACTCACAGTGAGACACGATTCAAACTTTTTGGTTCCAGCCAGAGCCTTTCAAATCTTGTGAAGATCATTCAGTATTCTGATTCCTAACAACATATATTCTTGAAAAATTAACCAGAAAACTAACATGAGCTAAATGTCTTTATGCTTGAATTAGAGAACGGACAGGGCTTGCTGCCTTCAGGGAAGGCTTTTAATCACAACGTCTCTTTACCCTGGCTTTTGACCTTTCCTAACATTCAATTGTATTTTCACACTGGTCTTGAAAAGCTTATGGCTCCTTAGAAAGGAAGGATGGACATCTTCATCTTTCTTAACATAGTTTATGTCAAGATTTTGCCCTTGCGAAAGCACCTAAGTGTGCTGCTGACAGAGAGCAATGATGATTCCAAAGTCGTCTTTCCTTTTGTTAAATTTTTATTTTAAAACAACTGGAAGTCTATACCACCACAGCCTATGAAAAAATCTACCTTAAAATTAAAGAGTAATTATGTGGCGATTCTGTTTTTGATAAAAACACTTGTTTCACCATCTACATCCCTTTCTTATTTCTAGTAATGACACCATACATTTTGCACCGCCAAATAAACTTTCTGCCCTCTCCATGCATCTAGAATATCAAGCAGTATTTTCCAAAGGCTATTTTGACCTACCAGCAAATTAGGCTGTTTTTGACATGGTGAGAAATTTTTCACAAATTAAAAAATTCTGTATAATATCCTGGGGTAATCATTAAAACCCAGAAAGGCTTCCCACCCCTCTTACTTCTGTGATTCTCATCTTGCTCTTTTCCAAATATCATGTAGTAGCATTGATATATACCTATGATTAAACCCATGAATAAACCTTTTATTCTTACTCAAATTTAAGAATCTTAAAGGTAAGACAAGTACCAGTTTAAATATTTTAATCTGTTTTGCTTCTTATAGTTCATCCCTTAGCATTCAAATTGTTTTTATTGGTGACCCCATGAGAGAAAGTGTGAGCAGTGGAAAGAAGGAAGGCTTTGGAGAAAGGAATACAAAGATTCAAATTTTAGCTAACTCTGAGATCTAGGATAGGTATGTATTAGTTTTATTATCAATCTTTTTGGAAAAAAATGTTGAAACAAAAAATGTCAATGATTGTTCCAAGATATTGAGTATAGTTTTTATTTAAGGTGTTGTGACTAAGGAATTGATAGAACTGGGAAATGAGGAAAGTTTAGAGATACACATGTCTAGAAGCAGAAATTATACATTACATATTAGGCATGGATATCAATTAGTCTGAAAAACTCTGCAACCAAAGGGAACATTTATTGTTTTCTGATATTTCTAATATTGTTTTCACAGCTTAGAAAACTATTTTGCTTTCAATCTTAAACCTTATAATTCCCGTATATTTTATATTAAGTTTTTAATTAAATGATATCAACATTTGTTAAATTCCTATGCCCATAATATATACTTATATAGATATAAATGTGTGTGCATATATATACACATACACATATATATCCATATATACATACACATCAACACACAAACATCCTCCTACTACTCATTGTATGCGACAAAGCAGAATTTTGAAGTTTGATATGGCTAGCCAATAATTTACTAAATTTCTAACATAAAATTACCTTTAAAGAGCAATGTTGTGAATCAGAAAAACTTAAAATCATTTGGGGCATCCTGAAAATAGTAACTTCTTTTGGATAGAAGAAGCCATTGGCCTGGAATAATTTGCAGATAGTTGTCATCTTTTCCCCATTCTATGCTCCCACATTTTATGCAAGTAATACATTATAAACTGTAGCACTATTTCCTACAGAAAAGTGGTTTTATAAAAGGCATATATTTTACATCAGATTCACCTTTCTCACCTCTGTCACACTACTGCTCCTTTCTCTCACCTTCTATGGCACCACTTTTGGTCTTCCACTAGTTCTTTCCACATCCCTAAAAACTTTCTAACTTATAACTTGCCACTGAAGTTTATATTTTTGTTTTGCATCTGAATGACAAAAGCCTCCTCAAGGGAAAATATAGCTAAGAACTTCAGATATGTTAAGACCCAAGCCTGTTCAATAATTGAAGTTACTGAGACAAAGTAGAGGTGGAGTCTGAGATGTCTGCTGATAGGCTCCCTTCTCTTGGGCAGATTGACCTGGCTTCCTAGTGGTGGAAATCTAGTGGTTTTTCTGCAGTTAACTTTTGAACAGGATGGAGTTTTCTGGGAAAATGAATATCAATCCTTAAAATTTGAGTTAAATAAATATAAAAATGAATATATATTATGATTTTACCATTTTGCCATTGTGGGATGTGTGCCATGAGATTTTGTGAATAGTTTTAAGAATTATGTCTCCTTGGACAATAGCCAAAACAAACTTCATGCACACTGATTCAAACTTACATGGCAGTTTTTCTATATCTGTATAATATAATATAATATAATATAATATAATATAATATTTAACATAAATGAAATCCATGTTTTACCTCTATCTGTATCTAGCTAACAGTGAAGATCCTTAGATGGTAAAGACATATAAAACCAAATACTCATGTTTGGTGGTTTCAATCATGATACCACTAGTTAAACAAGATATATGCACAACACAAATTACTTTTCTTAAGGCAATAGTATGCATAGGGAGAACATGTTGGTGCTTAGAAAGACTTCTGGGAATAGAAATAATTTTTGTCAAGGACCATGTATTTAGATAAGATCATTAACATTGTTTTGTTTAATATTTATTCAATGAATAGTACATGCTATTATGCAAGCAATTAAAAGTTATGTGAAATACTATTTTTTCTTAAACTTTTAGTATAAATGTGAATATATTTCTTGTAATTTATAGGCTCAGGAACTGTTATAAAATGTTTTCCATGTAGAAGGCACTTATCAATATCTTACCTTATCTCTAGTTATACTTTGTAATTAAGTGCTATAGTAATCATAAAATGTAAGCTATTATAATTTATAATGTTGCTGTGTAAGTTTTGGGGAAATTGTGTTTTTAAATGTTTGTAATTACTTTTAAAAAATAAGGAAATGTAGATAATACAAACTAAAGATATCAAGGTAATTCTATTCTGTATTAGTATTAGGACTTTCTTTTATTAAGTGAGGCTGAGTGTTCATTAGTTTAAAGGACTAAACTGGATAAGTATAGACACTAAGATCAGGACATAGCAATGCATCAGCATACATATATGTGTGTATATATATACATATATACATACATACACACACACACACACACACACATATATATAACTACCCTGAAGGGGTTACTGCATGGGATTGCATTTATTTTTATTTTGATACACATGCAATCTCACTGACTAAAAAAATAGAAGAAAAAAGGAAAGAAAGTAAAGAAGATAAGGAGGGAGAGTGCAAAAGAGAGGGAGGGAGAGAGGAAGGGGAATAAAAAGAAAATATGAGAGGAGACCCCTCCAAAAATGGAATTATCTTTTGGAGGATGGGCCTCTTGTAGTACAAGCTTCCCTCATTAGGTGAATATTCTAGGAACACATCTTCATCAGTGCAGCATCCAGTGTTGTAAGAGGCTGTGTTTGGCTTCAGTGATTTTTTTTTAAAGACTTTCAATGCATTTGCCCATTTCATGATGAGTGGTTTACAAGCACACCTGCCCACAATGCACTGAGTGTTGAACAGTTGTTGACCAAAAGTTACATGACCCCATGCTCTACCCTCCCTATTCACCTAATCACTCCCTGAGCAACTTTTTTTGTTTCTCCAGATGAAAAAAAGTTCTCAAAGGGAAACATTTTGCCTATATGGAAGAGGTAAAGCAAAAAATGGCAGAAGCACTAAAAGACATCAAAATTGATGAGTTCAAAAACTGTTTTGAGCAGTGGGGAAAAATGTCTCAATAGGTGCATTTCATCAAATGGAAAGTACTTTGAAAGTGACTGAAGTTTAACCATGTTAGAATAAATACACAATTTTTTATAAATAAATTTTGGGGTTTTGGTCCCCTCTCATAGGAAGAAAAAGAAGGAAGGAAGAAAGGAAGGAAGGAAAGGGAGAAAGAACCTTTCATCAAAGATTGTTTGATGCTGGAACATCATGAAGAAGTTATTATATTGAGTTTGACTCTGATATATAGTTATTCACATTTAGTTTCTGAAAATATGTCTGTTTTCTTGGCTGATATTCACAAGGGTAGAAATCCAACTTCTACTGTAAGGACATGAAGACATACAGGTGAGCATAAAACACTTATTCCCATAAAGGTAGCAAGTAAAAAAGCTCTTTCTGCATGTGCCATTAAACTACCTTGCATGATATCCACATTCATCAGTCTTTTATTGTAACACTTTTCTTCCCAAGGTGCCTGATGCTGGAGAAAAGAAAAGTTAACAGTGTGAAACTCTGAGGGAGTTTTTGTCAGGACCCGGATAATTATTTTAAATCCATGTTCTGTTCCCTTTCTTTGCTACAGTAATCCTTGAAGAGAACAGATTTAAACCTTATATTTTAATTAGGTGCTTCTGACCTTGAGGAACAAAAGTGAAAAATAAATTCTGTGGATGAGTGTGAAAGAAGGGAGGACCAAGGTACTTTCTTTGTGAATAGAATTGATATTGTCTAAGATAAATGACAAACTTGAAATTAGATTTGTATTATGGAAATGAATGAACTGATAAAAAAACCATACTACTTCAAATTAGAGATATTAAATCAATGTCTCATTAATATTACCCCATGCATAGTAAAAATATACATATAAAGGAGAAAAAAGGAACAGAAATATTTCTTAAATTTTTTTTTAGTTGAAACATTTGCACACAGGCTTGTCATATGCTATCATTTAAATATTAGTCAAGTCTAAGGTATAAGCAAGTAATTTTCATCTTTAAGGTTCTTGGCAAAGAGGGATAGTTACTTAACACAAGAATTAATTGACTGGCCTTCTGAAAGTCTTTACTTATTATAATAATTGTTGGTAAGTTAGTAAAAGAATATTGGCATTTTGCTAATATTTGCAAATCATTTCTAATAATAGAAATAGTATACTAATTAAACTTTTGTTAAGCAAATTTTTAATCTGTTAAATTTTTTAAACAATCATTATTTCAATTAAGAGATATTTTATTTTTTCAATTATTTGAAATCAAATTTCACATGAGTCCTTGTAGACAAAGGTATTATATTCCTGAAATAAGAATGGTTTGTAGTTTTAATATCACAGAAGTTATTTTAATTTCTTTTTGGATATATATATTTTATACTTGAACTACATATATGAATGTAGATATAGATATATCTACATATAGATATATGTACATTAAAATCAATTTATCCCTAAAGACTTATAGAAATGTACAGTGGTACCTTGGTACTAATCAGCTTCAGAACTCCTCAAAGCCAGTACTTGTTGAATTTTGATGAGACAAAATGTTTTACCACTTAGCACTTGCTCACCACTTGTCATACTTGCTAGAAATTGTATGAGTCACAATGCTACCCTACAAGAGAAAATGCTTCATCAATTGAAACTTGCTCACCACTTACTGGAAAGAATTAAGAGTAGTGAGGTACCACTGTGTGTGTGTGTGTGTGTGTGTGTGTGTGTGTGTGTGTGTGTGTGTGTATAATGTATATGTACAATAAAAGTGCCAGACTGAAACCAGAAAAGTCAACATTTGTGATCATTGTCACTGCCAGGACCAATAAGTTGAGACAAGGATTGAATCTTTATGGGCACTTTATTCAGATGGCCAGTGATCTGAGAAGACAGTGGGTTATGTACCCTAAAGACCACCTTATATTTCATTTCAGCTGACTATTTTTATAAGGAAAAAAAAGTGCAGGCAAGGGGTTTGGAATTCTGGAAAAAAATTATCATATAAAAGCTGCAGTGTGGCAATTTTCCTAGCATCATTTTGTTAAAACAATTATATTTTTTTATTACCATTTAGCTCCCTTACATTCCCTTCTCCCCTTTAATCACCGAGCTGCTTTCTATGTCCATGAGTCCTTTTTCTTTGATCCCTCCACCCCTTAACCTCCCCTCCCCAGTAGCTGTCATGCTTTTCTTTGTCTATGAGTCTATCTGTATTCTGCTTGTTAGTTCAGTTCGTTCATTAGATTCCACATACAAGTAAAATCATATGGTATTTGTCTTTCTCTGACTGACTTATTTCACTTAGCAAAATGTTCTCCAGGTTCATTCATGTTGTTGCAAAAGGTAAAATTTTCCTCTTCTTTTTTTTTTTTTTTTATGGCCAAGTGGTATTCCATTGTGTAAATGTCCCGTAGTTGTTTTATCCACTCATCTATTGATTGACACTTGGGCTGCTTCTACATATTGGGAATTATAAATAATGTTGCAATGAACATAGGGGTATGTTATGTTCCTTTGTATTAATATTTTAGGTGCCTTTGGGTATGCTCCTGGAAGTGGGATCACTGGGTCAAAAGGTAGATACATTTTTGATTTTTTGAGACATCTCCATACAGCTTTCCACAGTGGCTGCACCCATGTGCATTCCCACCAACAGAGCAAAAGGGTTCCCCTTTCACTACATCTTTACCAGCACTTGTTGTTTGTTGATTTATTGATGATAGCCACTCTGACAGGTGAGAGATGCTATCTCATTGTGGTTTTAACTTGCATTTCTCTGATGATTAGTGATGTCGAACATCTTTTTATATGACTGTCTATTGGCCATCCGTATTTTCTCCTTAGAAAAGTATCTCTTCATGTTTTTGTCCATTTTTAATCGGACTGTTTCTTTTTTGGTGTTCAGTTTTATAAGGTTTTTTTTAATAAATTTTGAATATTAACCTATTATCAGACGTATCAGTGAAAATGTTCTTTCATTCCATGGGTTGTCTTTTTATTTTGTTGGTGGTTCTCTTGGCTAGGCAAAATCTTTTAGTTTGATGTAGTCCCATTTGTTTATTTTTTTGTTTTGCTTACCTTGCCTTAGGAGATATATCAGAAAAAAATATTACTAATTCAATGTCTAAGATTTTACTACCTATGTTTTCTTCTACAATTTTTGTTTTTGTGTCTAATATTTATGTCTTTAATCCATTTAAAAATTATTCATGTGTTGTGTAAGTAGGTGGTCTAATTTCATTTTTCTGCACATATCTAATTTTTCCAACACACAAAAACCCATTGTATGTGTTTGCTTCCTCTGTTGAATATGAATTGACTATAAAGATATGAGTTTATTTCTGGGTTCTCTGTTTCATTCCATTTAACTATGTGTCTGTTTTTATGCCAATATCATGCTTATTTGATTACTATGTTTTCTAGTATAGTTTGAAGAATAGAATATCTAGAAATAAATCTAACCAATGATGTAAAAGCTCTGTACTCTGAGAATTATGACACTGAAGAAAGAAATTGAAGAAGATAAAAATAAGTAGAAACACATACTGTGTTGATGAATATGAAGAAATAACATCATCAAAATGTCCATGCTAACTAAAGCATCTATAGATTCAACACAATTATTATCAGGATTCCAAACAAATATTTCAAAATTTTATAGGGGACCACAGAAGGCACCACATAGCAATAGCAATCCTGAGAAAGAAGAAAAAAGTTGGAGATACTCATGCTACTTAATACCAAAACATATTTTAAGGCCTAGTATCTTTTCATTTGTTGACTGGTGATTCTTTATCTGTGTCCTGGGCAGGGAAGTCTCTCCCTGGAGCACAATGGCTTAGGTACCATTTTGATTTCTTGCAGTCCTCCTGGGGCACAAAGGTAAATTGCTTATGGTATCCTGGAATTAGGGTGGGTCATATCTTCAATTCCTGAAGTGAAAACATTTTACTACATTAATTACTAAGCTTATTAACTATAGCTTAAAACTAAAAATTTTCCAACTCTTGAGGTCACCCATCAAAGTCAGAAATGATATTCTATATTTATAGTTCTATTTATGTTTCTGGGTTTACCAAATTTCCGCATCTTATTGTTATTTGTTTAACAAGACTGAAAGGAAATGTAAAGTACTTAGAGCATACTCTTTAAGATCCATTTGGGATATTGTAAAGGGCATGAAAATATTGATCTTGGACTTCTGCATAGGTTTGTAGTACTTAAAATTTTAGATAGTATAATCTTCATTGAATCTATATGACTATATGTGAATTGCATTGCTTCGTAGGAGGCAATACAATAATTATTGTAGCAACACCATTTCTGTAAGTTTTAGCCAACTATTGTCAACATGACTCTTCATTAGAGTGCCACAGACAGTACTGGGAAGGTGATCTACCTACATTGCACAAGTCTAGTATTCTACCCAAAGAATGTTTATCCAGTTCTCATTGATCCTGAATTCCTATAATATTGTTATAATGTATATTTCTCAAAATTAACTTATTGCACAAAGCTAAATAACCCTAGCTGTTGCAACAGGGTGCTGTCTGCATTATGGCAAATATTTTATGTGAATGAAGATCACACAATTCTTTAGCACCCATGACAGGAATCATTAACAAAGAATGGCACATTTTTCCAATAAAAACAGTTGTAAGCTTATGATCTTTCTTAGCACACTGCTCCAGGAAGCATTACTATTAATCTGCATTGTCATGGGAAGATAAAACTACTTGCCCTGGCTGCCATACAGATCATGTTTTCTATTGTCTCTTAACAAAGTTTCTTTAAAAAATAAAACTGTCATCAACCAATGACTGTGAAGGAGCTTATTTGTGATATTCTTTCTTAAGGTATTGTTTTGAGACCCTCATGATCTCCAGCTAAGGAAAAAAAGCAATAAGGTGTAGAATATAAAGAGAACATATAAATGATTAAAAATGAAATGAAGATGTCAATGATCCAGAAATCAGGAAGACAGGAAAATGATAAACAGGGGTAAAGGCACAAGGGTGCCAGGTCCAGGGACTGAAAGCAGAAATTAGCTGTAGCATGCTTATGTGCTCTGGGGTACTGGACAGCATTAGTACCACATACAAGGTGGGTAACCAGGAACAGATTCATTGCTTAAAATGATAAACTAGGTTTGGGATACCTGCACGAGAAATGATGCTTAAAAAAAGCTGCTACTGATCATTGCTTAGTACGAAGGCATAGGTAGTGAGGTTTACCCAAGGAAAGGAGGAAACTGACATAGTTATAAAGCTGGGATTGTGCCACCATTGAATATCCTAGAGGATCTAGGCTATGCCAATATCACACTGAAAAGGTTGGCACTACCCTAATAGTTCTTGAGTAGACACCTCAAGGCAGGCAAGATGGAGGCAGAAACAAAACTGTAAGATTTATATCTCTAATGAGAAAATAGGAGTGACAGAAAAGGAGAGATAAGATCAATACATGCCAGATAAACATAATAGAACAATACATAAAGATTCTAAATGTGTTAAGTATCTTCATAAAACAAGTAAAGACATAACAACAGTATTAATTTTCTGCTAGTGCTGTAACAAATTACTACAAACTTAGTAGCTTAAAATAACACAGATTTATTAGAAGTCCAACATGGGTCTCTCTGGGCTAAAATCAAAATGTCAACAGGACTGCTTTCTTTACAGAAGCTCTAGGGGATAATTTGTTTTCTTCTCCTTCCCTTGCCTAAATTCCTTGGCTCATGTTTCCTCCTTCCATCTTCAAAATTCATCACTCTCACCTCAGCTTCTCCTCTTTATTACATCTACTTTTTATCTCCCACTTCCCCACTTACTTCTTATAAGGATTCTAAACACCTTGGACTCACTTATATAATCCAAGTTAATCTTTTTATCTCAGTGGTCTTAACCTAATCACATGTGCAAACTCCCTTTGCTATGCAGAATAACGTATTCACAGGTTCCAGGTACTGTGGTATGCACATCTTTGGATGTTGGAGTTGAGGGAAGGGTTTTGATTTGTCTACCACAGTACCCACAGAAAGAACAAAAATATTTATAAATAAACATATGCAAAAATAAACGTGTGCCTATAGAAAGATAAATATATTATAAATGAAATATGTATTATAGTCATAAAATATGTAGTAGAGAAACAGTTTCTAGACTGGACACAATGAGGAAAGAATTCACCCAGAACATAGTATAGAGAATATGCTAACACATTGTCTGACCTCCGGCCCAGGATGGCTATGAATGTGTCCCAACACAAAATTGTTAATTTACTTAAAAATTTAAGATATTTTTTGTTTTTGTTTGTGTTTGTGTTCTTAATGTGTGGCCCAAGACAACTTTTTTTCTTCCATTGTGGTCCTGATATGCCAAAAGTTTGGACACCCCTGTAGGTTTATACTAAGGAACTATGAATACATATATGTGTGTATGCACAAACATACAAACACATATTACACAGAAAAAGGAATTCAGAGTCACAGATAGTAAATAAGAATCCCCAACATATACTCAATAAAGTTAAAAATAAAAATTGAAAAGTGTAAGTGAAGTAATATTTTTAAAAATGTGAAGAATTTTTCACAATTGAAGAAAAAGATGAGACTTCAGATTAAATGTGCCTTCTTAGTACTAAGAAAAATAAAATAATCCACACAAAATGCAAAATATTAAAATTAAAGAAC
>PVKU01010843.1:0-50103 GCA_004027475.1 Anoura caudifer | reverse complement strand
TGGAGGTATGCAGTGGATTACAGCAGGGCTTCCCAGCAGAGAAAGAGATTGCATTTTGTTGGTCCGAAACACAATAAGATTTTCTTATATTTCATGGTCTTCATGTTTATGTCATGATTAATTGATAGATGTACCTAGCTTTAATCTTCTTTGATATTTGTCAAATAAAGAAGAGTATTTACATAAATATTTTAGGGATTGATTAAATGCTGTTAACTAGTATGGGGATTTTTACTTTCTACAAATACTAAAGTATGGATATCCTAGTTGCTATTAAAATTTGCAGAGTAATTATCTAAAATACTATGTAATAAACCAGACGAAGAATCAGCATTTGAAGAACACAGTCATGTCTTTTTTGTCCCATTTCTTTTGTAATTTGTTTTTTTTTTAATTGCAGTTTACATTCAATATTATTATGTATTAGTTTCAGGTGTACAGTTATAGTGGTTAGACAATCATATGCTTTGCAAAGTGGTCCCTCTAGTATTTCAAGTACCCACCTGAAACCATACATACTGACTGCAATGTTATTGACTGTATTCCCTGTGCTGTATTTTACAGTCCTGTGGCTATTTTGTCATTACCAATTTGTACTTCCTAATCCCTTCATCTTTTTTTACCCAGTCCCCCAAACCCTCTCCTGTCTGGCAACATTCACTTTGTTCTCTGTGTCTATGAGCCTATTCCTATTTTGTTTGTTCATTTATTTTATTTCCATATATAAGTAAAATCATATGGTATTTATGTTTCTCTAATTTATTTCACTTAAAATAATACCCTCTAAGTCCATCCATATTGTCAAAAATGATAAGATTTCATTCTTTTTTATGGCTGAGTAATAGTTCATTGTATATATGTACCACAGCCTTTTTATCCACTTGTCTATTGATGGGCACTTGGGTTGCTTCCATAGCTTGGCTATTTTAAGTAATGCTACAATGAACATAGGGGTGCATATATTTCTTCAAATTAGTGTTTTGAATTTCCTTGGATAAATACCCAGAAGTGGAACTGCTTTTAATTTTTTGAGGAACCTCCATACTGTCCCCCATTGTGGCTGCCCCAGTCTGCATCCAGCAGCAGTGCACAAGGGTTCTTCACTAACATGTTGCTTGTACATTTATTGATGATAGTCATTTGGCAGATTTGACCTCATATCTCATTGTGCTTTTAATTTGCACTTTTCTGAAACTATAAAACTCCTAGAAGAAAATATAGGCAGTAAATCCTCTGACATGGCTTGTAGTAATTTTTGCGATATATCTCCTTGGGCAAGGGAAACAAAAGAAAAAATGGACAAATGGGACAACATCAAAACTAAAGGCTTTGCACAACAAAGGAAACTGTCAACAAAATGAAAAGACAGTCTATTGAATGGAAGAAGATATTCACCAATGATTCATCTGATAAAAGGTTATTATGATTAGTGATGTTGAACATCTTGTTGTCTGATGATAGATTGGTCATCTATCTGAATGTACTCTTTGGAGAAGTGTCTATCAGGTCCTCTGCCCATTTTTTAATTGGATTGTTTGCTTTTTGGTGTTCAGTTGTATGTATTTTTTTCTTTTAAATATATTTTATTGATTATGCTACTACAGTTGTCCCATTTCCCCCCTTCATTCCCCTCCACCCTGCACACCCCTCCCACCCACATTCCTCTCCTTTGGTTCATGTCCTTGTGTCGTAAGTTCTTTAGCTTCTACATTTCCCACACTATTTTTGCGCTCCCCCTGTCTATTTTCTACTCACCGTCTATGCTACTTATTCTCTGTACCTTTTCTCCCTCTCTCCTTCCACTCCCCTGTTGGTAACCCTCCATGTGATCTCCATTTCTGTGTTTCTCTTCTAGTTGTTTGCTTAGTTTGCTTTTGTTTTAGGTGTGGTTGTTAATATCTGTGAGTTTGCTGTCTTTTTACTGTCATATTTTTTATCTTCTTTTTCTTAGATAAGTCCCTTTAACATTTCATATAATAAGGGCTTGGTGATGATGAACTCCTTTAACTTGACCTTATCTGAGAAGCACCTTATCTGCCCGTCCATTCTAAATGAAAACTTTGCTGGATAGAACAGTCTTGGATGTAGGTCCTTGCCTTTCATGACTTGAAATATTTCTTTCCAGCCCCTTCTTGCCTGGAAGGTCTCTTTTGAGAAATCAGTGACAGTCTGAAGAGAACTCCTTTGTAGGTGACTGTGCCCTTATCCCTTGCTGCTTCTAGAATTCTCTCCTTCATTTTCCTCTTGACTAATGGAATTATGATGTGCCTTGGTGTGTTCCTCCTTGGGTCCAACTTCTTTGGGACTCTCTGAGCTTCATGGACTTCCTGGATGTCTATTTCCTTTGCCAGATTGGGGAAGTCCTCCTTTATTATTTGTTCAAATAACTTTCCACCTGTTGCTCCTCCTAAAGTTTGGATGTTGGGACGTTTAAAGATGTTCTGGAGGTTCCTAAGCCTCTCCCCATTTTTTTAAATTCTTGTTTCTTCATTCTTTTCTGTTTGAATGTTTCTTCCTTCCTTCTGGTCCACACTGTTGATTTGAGTCCCAGTTTCCTTCCCATCACTATTGGTTCCATGTACATTTTCCTTTATTTCACTTAGCATAGCCTTCATTTGTTCATCTAATTTGCGACCAAAATCAACCAATTCTGTGAGCATCCTGATCACCAGGGCTTTGAACTGTGCATCTGATAGGTTGGCTATCTCTTGATCACTTAGATGAATTGGCTCTGGGACTTTGATCTGTTCTCCCATTTGAGCCATTTTGGGGTTTTTGTTTTGTTGTGTTTTTTGGTCTGGTTGTGCCTGTTACATAGGGGTGCAGCCTTAGGTGTTCCCCAGGGTGGGGCAGCCCAGTCACTGGGTTGTGACACTGTATGTGGGGGCGGGGCCTGAGAGGGAACAGTAGTGCTTGCTCTACTCTCTTGGGTTTCAGTCCCTTCCGCCACTTTTCACAAGCAAATTGGGCCCTTCTGGTGCTGATTTCCCTGTGGGTGGGCTTGTGTACGTTCTAGGACCCTGTGGGTCTCTCCAATGAACTCTCTTGTGAGGTTGGGAGTCTCTCCTGGCACTTCAATGCCCACAAGTGTTTTCAATCAGCTTTTTTAGGTTTTATTTCCTGGCTCTGGGGCCCTGGGTTTCGAGGTCTATGTAGCTCCCTGTTTTCTCCTGGATTATCTGTGTACGAATGTGGGTCCACCTGGGCAGCCAGCCGCCTTGCGGGGCCTCACTGGGTCTGCCCGCTGCCACCCCGCAGCCAGGGTCTGCTAGCCGTAGCCTGTGTTCTTGGGGTCTACCAGCCGCTGCCTGTGCGCCTGGGTCTGCCAACCTCCGCTTTTTCCTGCTGCAACTCTGTCCCTCTTACTGGGTCTGGATGAATGGTTGTTGGAGTTCCGTACAGTTCAATTTTCTGTCAGTTCTGGTTGTTTTCTTGTTTCTAAATCTTTGTTCTTAATTTTGGTTGTGCGAGGAGGCACTGTGTGTCCACCTATGTCTCCATCTTGGCCGGAAGTTTGTATGTGTTCTTTCTTTATAAATTTTGGATATTAACCCCTTATTAGATGTTTCCTTTGTTGCACAAAAACTTTGTAGTTTCATGTAGTTCCGTTTATTTTTTTCTTTTGTTTCCCTTGCCTGAGGACATGTATCAGAAAAAATAATGCTGAGAGAAATGTCAGAGATATTATTGCCAATGTTTTCCTCTAGGGGTTTAATGGTTTTTGAGTCTTACATTTAAGTCTTTAATCCATTTTGAGTTTATTCTTGTATGTGGTGTAAGAAGGTGGTCTCATTTTATTTTATTACATGTCTCTGGCCAGTTTTCCCAACACCACTTATTGAATAGACTGTGTTTACCCCATTGTATGTTCTTGCCTCCTTTGTTATATATTGATTGACCACATAGGGATGGGTTTATATTTGGACTCTCTATTCGATTCCATTGATCTTTTTTAAAAAAATTATTTTATTTTTGTTCAATTACAGTTGTCTGCATTTATTCCCCAGCACTCCCCCCGTACCCCAGCTATCCCCACCTCCCTCCCTTGCTTCCACCCCCCCTTGGTTTTGTCCATGTGTCCTTTATAGTAGTTTCTACGTTCCATTGATCTTATGTGTATTTTTATGCCAGTAGCATGCTGTTTTGAGTACTGTAGACTTATATAGTTTGATATCAGGTAGCGTGATACCTTCAAAATTGCTGTGGATATTTTGGGTCTTTTGTCATTTAGGTTTTTTTAAATAGTATTTTATACTGTGAGTTTTATATTTCTTTTTGAAAAACACTAAAGAGTTAGGTGCCTTATATATGAGTAGGGATTGATACTCCAAATTAAAAAAAATTATTAAGCAAGAAGGAAGCTATCAGGGAAGGGATTGGTTTGTTAATTGAGTTTAATAACACAGTGTGCTTTGTGGAAGGTTGGGGAAAAAATTAATATCATGAATTTGGGTACCTGTTTTAACCTGGGAAAACAGGATCTTATACACAGAAGCTGATAAGCCAGTTCTGTATGATCTCAGATGTTACCAGTAGTTGAAATACACTACATAGTTTGTGTCAAGGTGTGTTAAGCTTTATATTTAGTATATGTGTTGGTGTTGTGCATCTGAGGTAAAACAGAAATTCTCATCAAGACACTGTTAAGGCTTGTATTTTTCTTTCTTTCAATCTACATTTATAAAACACCAGTTTTGTGCCAGGGTGTGTCCTAGGATTGGAGTGAGGAAACAAATGAGTAGAAGGCATAGTCTGTGTGCTCAGATAACTTGGCCTCTAGTGAAGGGAGCATAAACCTGGGGCCGTCTGAGGAGCACTTTTTGACATGTTGACAAGAAATAGGAGCCCACAGCCTAGCCTAGGCTCTGGCTTTGCAGAGGTGTCTGATGCTGTGAAGAAGGTGGGCATTCCAGGCAGAAGAGACTCTATGTGCAAACAAATGTTGGTGGAACAGCATTGTCTGTTGTGGGAGCTGTGAGTCCCAAAACTCCTCAAAAATCAACCATGAGCCTTTATAAGTGATGGAACAATCCCGGGCTGATTACTTAACTATACAGTCCACGCAAACCTTGAAAATTCCCTGACCCATTTTCCGTACATTCAACTTCGTTCTCAGTGTGTGCCCTGACATCACATTTTATAACATTAAGTTTTATTTTTATGCATATTTTGTTGTCTAATCTTTACTGGACCATTAGGTCTGTGAATATAAGTTTCATGCCTGTTTTAGTCACAGCTGTATTCCCAGTACTTTGTACAGTGGTTGGCACATAGTCAGTGTTCAGTAAATGTTTAGTTAACAAATAAATGGTGTTATGGATAACACTGTGATAGTGTTTATGGAGAGCATACAGTAAGAGCTTTGTTAGAGAAGAGAATGCTTTAATGCATGATTTTTTAGTTATGTGTTCTTTTCCTTTTAATTTCAACTCTCATTTTTTTTCCCTTTCCTGTTAGATGGAGATTAACCCTCTAGACTTCATAAAGAACACACTTGTTTTTTAAGTTGCTTACCTATGTTTCACCTGCCTCTGGTGATTTGGAGGGCATACGTAACTACAAAATAGGACATCTTTTTAGATGTTAGATTTAGTTAACAAGTAAGTTAAAAATCTTGTAAAATCAAAATTATTTTTGGAAAATCAGATGGTGACCAAAGATCAACTTTTCTTTGCAGTTTTTTTTTTGAGCATCGGTTCAAGTAGTTGGCTTATGCAAGAAAAACCTGTCTTCTGATGAATATCAGACTTTGTAACATGCTCATGCTGACAGGCATGCCCACACTGAGATGTTGAGAGGAAAAGAGATTCATACCTTCCTTTGTATGTTCACTTTGCTTTGCTCACATGTAAAAAGCTTTTGAGTTGACAGTGAATAGAAGAGCTTCTCTATTTGCGGTCTGTGGACCTTCAGCATTTGTTTTGTGAAGTTTGTTCCTCAAAAGGATCCCTGTAACTTCCTCCCACTGTTAGGGATTTAGAGTGATGGGAACATCTAACTCTTAGCACATAGGTGACTTTTTAAAGTTTTATTTTCAAAGGATTACTTAACTTAGGCATTACTGTACTAATAATATTTTATACAGCGAACAGGGAACTTACTTGATTTATCTGCTTTATGGGCACTTGCAACTCCAAAGGATCTAGAACAAAATGACTGTGCACTTTTTTCCTGAAATTTTGAGAGAATGGAAGACTGCAATCCAGCTCTTCTTTTAGCTAGAAATCTCTAATTGGTTTTTCAGTGAAATAAATGAGTCATTTTAATAACTGAGAAGAAAGATCCTGTTATCTTGAGATGTTTTCTGAATTATCAGAGACCTTACATTAGGTGTCAGTATAGGTCTAGCTCCATGTATATTATTGAATTCTTAATATCACTCAGTGTTTGGTTATCAGGAAAATTTGTTCCCTGATTTCACCAGGTTGGTTTATTGTTTAAACATTTGTTGTTCAGTAATATTTGAAATTAATATTAAAATGTGGGCTTTGCAATTTAATATTTTTTAAATATATTAAATACTGTCCTTTCAAAACTTAAATATGATGTGAGCTGGGGGTATTGTAGAGTGGCTTTGTGCCATGCGGACATGAAACCTAACATGGATACATCACATTGTGACTTGGGTGGATACATTGTGTTGCAACCTGACCATTGTGGTGGAAACATTTTGTTGTACTTAAAAAATAAATGATTAAATGTCTCACTTATGTGAACCACAAAGTAATATGCAATAGCCACTTCTGCATCGTTTGTGATCTTTGTGTCAGGGTGGTACTCAGATGTGATAAAGGTCAAGGATGCCTGTTGTTCATACTACTTTTTGATAGTGTTTTCATGAAATATCCCTTGGCAAGTGTCAAAGTAACAAGGTCAGATTGGCTCCACGAGATTGCTCTGTTAAACTGAAAATAGTCATATAAGATAAAAGCTATGATTAGGTACTATTATTTATCCATAGTTTACATATGAAAAAACAGGCTTAATGATGACCAAGTAATTTGTCCTAGGCTGCACTTCTAGGAAGTAGTGAGTCTAGATTTCTAATCTGGGCAACTCCACAACACCCTTAACCATTACCCTTTACTACTTTCCAACACAGTTTTCCTCCTACTGGAACCTGTCAAGCCTTGGTTAGATCAATTTATGGCTCATGGTGCTGCTAATTTAAAAGCCCTTTATCGTTTGTGGGAGGGGTTATGTGTAGAGAACCAGGCATGGGAGTTCTCTGAGTAGAAGTTGGGGGAGAGTGGGGGAGAGTGAGAGAATATCAGTGCTAAATCGAGGAGAACAATGTAGAATAATCTGTAGTATATTATTACATCTGTCTTCCTCTTATGAAAGCATCCTTATTTGGAATTTACTTTTTTAAAGGAAAAATTATATATGGTCTCTTTCAAACATAATAAGTAGAGAAAACAGTATGGTGTATGGTGAGACCCCCGATATGTTACCATTCAGTTTTTACCAGTTATTGTTGTATCTATAACAACTTTTTTGAGCGGGTATGGGGGATGATATTTAATAGATTATTTCAAAGCAAATCCCAACATATAATTTCATGTTCAGACTTTGGTATTTGTAGTGCTAATATAACACAGACTTCTTGTTTAAGTATCAGCATTATAGTCATCACTGCCAACAAAAATAGTGAAGTCCTTCATATGATTCAATTCCTGTTCCATCTTCAATTTTGCTGAGCTGTCTCAAAAACAGTTCTTCATTACTGGGGCTTGATTAAATTAGAACCGATACAAGGTCCACACACTGCATTTGGTTAATGTGTCTCTTAAACTTGTAACATTTCCTTTCCTTTTATTTGTTCAGGAAAGAAACTGAATCCTCCTTCTTACAGATTTTTCACATTCTAGATTTGACTGGTTATGTCCTTGTGTTGTTTTAACATGTTTTTATGTTCTCTTCTTGTAAGCTGATAAGATCTAGAGGCTTGCATGGATTCGGATTGAGTTCATTTTGGCAAGAATATTTAATAGATGGTACTGCGTATATTTCCTCATCTCATAATAGGGCCTTAAGGCAGATTCAGATTCAGGTGTCTTTTTCACCTAGTGGATTTAGCAATCATTAGTGATTGCTACCTGGATCTATTAGTGCATTAGGGATTGCTTGTTAATTAATAGCAGATACAGCTGATTTTCTTCTTTTGTGATTCCATTACTTTTCTGCATTTATTAATATGATTCTTCCAATGAGAATCCTTTTATCATTAGTTATTTTGATTATCTTGAAATACAGCAAAGGCAGGAGGGTTTGCTGCCCCATCCCCAGCAGTTTAAAGCTGTGCTTGCTTATAGGATAGAAGGATGCAGGGAAGCAGGTGGGACTGTCCTTGTCCCAGCACAACCTCTGATCACCTCCTGCTTGCTTGTGCCATTGAGAGGGGGCTCTCTCATGTCTTTCCCTTAACCAACCAGGTTGAGGCCCATGGGGAAGAGCTTGCTATTCCAAACTAACATTATTAGTCCACATTTGGCTTTTAAGCACACATGAAAATGTTAGCCTGTTACTCCTTTTATGGTGGCTACCTGTTTCTCGTATGCTCTGCCAAAAGGAAAACTGGTAAAGTGTCTTGTTTCTCTATGGAGGATCTTGGCTCCCTTTGGAATTTGTCTTGCTTACCTTACTATGTCAGCTTTCTGATAGGCTCAAGAAAAATTAGGATTTTGAATATTATCTAGCTCTTGCAGGTTGTTAGGTAGTAGTGAAATTCATTGCAGTGGTCTCCATCCAAAGTGGAAATGGAAGTCTTATCTTCCTATAAATGGAATGATGCTATGTGTACTTTTAGATATCTGGATTCTTTTGTTTAAAGGATTTTATTAGATTTATCTATGTTGTTAGATGTAACCAATAGTTAGCTTTTTTTATTACTGTGTTGTATTCTATTATGTCAAAATTACTATTAAAATTTATTTTCTATGATATTATACTTTTAATACATGTAAATTTTAACAAAATGTTTTACTTTGGGGTATTTATTGAGTGTCTACCATATACTGAACAAGCTTGGGGTTGTGTAATGTATACTGGTATAGCAAACCCCAGTTTGTGCCATCAGTGAACTTACAGCCTAATAATTATCCATCCATGTTCATTTTACCTGGCCTCCTTCTCCCTGACACCTGACTCCCTCCAAAGCCAGTTCTCATTGCTTGTTTAATTTGATTTAGAAATTTTGCTCCAGCAGGCCCTAAAAAGACCAAAATGCAAGTGATTGTATGCTATGACTTTTTTCAAGCACCTACTGTTTGTAAAATGTCTATGCTTAATTGTTATGCCTGTATACTATTTTAAAAAGCAATGTACACTACTCAGATATTAGGCTTAATCATTACTCCAGCAGCTTGTTGCCTATCTTTAGCCCCTACTCAGCACCTTGATGGCATATGCATACCACGCACATTCATTTGAGAGTTACCTG
The DNA here is from genome assembly GCA_004027475.1 of Anoura caudifer. NCBI lineage: Eukaryota > Metazoa > Chordata > Mammalia > Chiroptera > Phyllostomidae > Anoura > Anoura caudifer. The sequence goes on along the minus strand of PVKU01010843.1, from coordinate 40,661 downwards.
AACTAAATGGTGAAATTTGGAGGTGGTTTTTGTGGTTTGGCCAGGGGCACTTCTGTTTCCTCTTTACCTGCTAGTATTCTCCTTGTCCCTTAAATTAAAATTCAGAAGGTAATATCACTGTGAATCTACATTTAATAACATTGTTTAATGTTTCTAAACCACAAATTCATTTAGAGCCTAACTGTCACAAGTTGCTTTGATCCCCATCTACCCAAGTAAAAAGTTGTAGCTTAGAGGTCAGCTTGATTCAGTAATGAGGCTTTGCTGAGATTTGGTGTGCTCTCGTTAAAACCATGAAGAATCTGTAATGAAGTTCAACTGTTAAAATTTTGCTTTCAGCTAGAGATGTCATTTTTGCTTATTTAATTGCCATAATCAGGCCTTTGAATCAGCTTGTGCAACAGATGAAAGCCAGGAAAACCAGAGGAGAAGGGGACATGAGGGTAATGGTTGGAGTAACAGAAGTTGGAAAAAAATTTTTTTTTGTTTTTAAAATTCAGATGTAGTTACCTGAATGTGAAAGCACGTTTCCAGAAGTGACTGGTTATAAGTATGTAGTCACCAGCATTGTTCAGTTAATTATTTGCTCTTGAACTCAGTAGTGAATTTGTGCTTATTTAAATCCCTAAAATACAAGCAATTCATACCTTCTGAAAAGCTGTTTGAATACTTAAAAAAAGGAATGTGAGTGGGTGGTTCCTTGGATGATAAGGCAGTGGATCTGAAAGGAGTTTGACAGAGTGCAAGCTCTGTTTCTCTGCAAAACTTCTCCTTTAATTAATACTGAGGTCCTTTGTAGTCCTTTCACTTCTCTAACCTTAGCTATCCAGCTCCTTCCATCACTCTTGTTCCTAGTTATCAGTAAGCCACTCAGAATATTTCATTCTTTTGTCAGGAAGGCAGTTCGCATGGACCCTAGAATCAGGTAGATTTGAACCTGAATCCTTTTCAGTAATTTAGGAACTTGTGACTTTGGACAAGAATTTTAGCCTTCCTGAACCTCGGTTTATCTATGTAAAATGGGATAAAATGTACCACCTTATATTGCTAAGGAAATTAAACAAGGATAGAGTGGTAAGCACCTATTGTGTAAGTGCTCAGTAATGTTTGCTACTTCTTTTCCCTTCTCATCCAATTGTGGATCCTTTTAAAAGCAAAGAACTTTGATTTATTAGTTCTTTAAAAAGGAATTTATAAGTTGTTTTGAAAATTTTTTCAAATGTGAAATACAAGTACTGAAAATCTGCTGTACTTCTAAAAATTATTCTTAAAGAAACTAGCTCTGAAAATCTCAGACCCCTTTCTAAGCCCTGTACCAGCAGTCAATATTGAAGTGTTTTAGAGATTATGTCACCAGATTTTATAGCCAACATGTACTTTTTCAGATTATTGTAACTTCATTTTTTTTGTTGAGCAAGTTTTATTTTTAATTAAATTTATTTCAGTAACATTGGTTAATATTATATAAATTTCAGATATACAACTTTATAACTTTGTATGTCTATATTGTGTTACCATCAAAAATCTAGTTTCCTTCCATAACCATATATTTGACCCTGTTTACCCAATTTGCCCACTCCCATTGTCTTTTTCCTCTGATACTCAGCATTCTGTTGTCTGAATCTATGAGTTTGTTTTTGTTTTGTTAGTTTATTACTTTTTTGTGTTATATTCTACATATGAGTGAAGTCATAGTTTTTGTCCTTTTCCATTTGACTTATTTCACTTAGCATAATACCTTCAAGAACCCTCTATGTTATCACAAAATGCTGCATTTCATCTTTTTTATGACTAAGTAGTATTCCATTGTACAAATACCACATCATCTTTCCATTCATGGGCTTATCAGATAAAGTACACATCAAGATAGCATAGCTACTGAAATGAGTTAGACTCACAGTGTTTTACTTTATCTCAAAGTTGCAAGTTAATGTGGGAGAAAATTTCATGAATATTTAGAAACAGAAGATAGGTCATCAAATGAAGTGACATAATGTATAACATAAGCATATATAGAAACTTTAGAATTGAGCCCTCAGATTAGCTTAGACTTTATTTTTAAATAAACTAGGGTAACTTTTCTTAAAATAATTTTTTATTTTTTAATTACAGTTGATATACAATATTATATTAGTTTCTGGTGTACAATGCAGAGATTAGATACTTATGTAACTTACAAAGTGATCACCCTGGTAAATCTTGTACCCATCTGACACCAATACATAGTTATTACAATATTTTTTACTATCTTCTCTATGCTGTACTTTATATCTCTGTGACTATTCTGTAACTACCAATTGTACTTCTTAACCCCTTCACCTTTTTCACGCATATCCCTAATCCCCCTTTCATCTGGCAACTGTCAAAATATTCTCTGATTCTGTGAGTGTGTTTCTGTTATGCCTGTTTATTTTGTTCTTTAGATTCCACATGTGAGTGCAATCATGTGGCATTTGTCTTTCTCTGTTGGACTTATTTCACTCAGCAAAATACCCTGTAGGTCCATTCATGTTGTTGAAAATGGCAAAATTTCATTCTCTGTATGGCTGAGTCATGTTCCATTTTGTATATGTACCACTTCTTTATTCATGTATTTATTGATGGGCACTTAGGTTGCTTTTGTATCTTCGCAATTGTGAATAATGCAGCGGTAAACATGTGGTTATATGTTTTTTTTTCAATTTAGGGTTTTGGGTTTCTTTGGCTAAATACCCAGAGTGGCGTTGCTGGGTCCTTCTTTTTCTCTTGTGATAGCCTTTGTTTTAAAGTTTATTTTGTCTGGTAAAGTATTGCTACCTCAGCATTTTTTAAAATTCAGTTTTCATGGAGTATCTTTTTCCATCCCTTTATTTTCTAATCTGTGTGTGTCTTTCAATCCGAAGTGAGTCTTTTGTAGATAACTTATCTAAGGGTCTTGTGCTGTTATCCATTCAGCCACTGTATGTCTTTTGGAGCATTTAATCCATTTGCATTTAAAGTAGTTGTTGACAGATATGTATAATTGCCATTTTATTACTCATATTTTAATCTTTCTTCTTCAAGAAGACCATTTAACATTTCTTGTAATACTGGTTTGGTGGAGATGAACTCCTTCAGATTTTTTTTGTCTGCGAAGCTCTTTATCGGTCATTCAGTTATGAATGATAGCTTTGCTGGATAGAGTAATCTTGGCTGTTAGGTCCTTGCATTTCATCACTTTGAATGATTGCATGCCAATCCTTTGTGGCCTGCAAAGTTTCTGTTGAGAAATCAGGTGACAGTCTTATAGGAACTCTTATATAGGCCATTCACTGCTTTTCTCTTGCTGCTTTTAAGATTCTCTCTTTGCCTTTAACTTTTGGCATTTTAATTGTGATGTGTCTCGATGTGGAGCTCTTTGGGTTCATCTTGTTTGGGACTTAGCAGTTCCTGAGCTATTTCCTTCATCAGGTTAGGGAAGTTTTCTGTCACTGTTTTTCAAACAGGTTTTCAATTTGCTCTCTTGCATTTCCTTCTGGCACCCCCTTGATGTGAATGTTAGTATGTTTGAAATTGTCTCAGAGACTCCTTAAATTATCCTCATTTTTTTTTTTTTGGATTCTTTGGTTTGTGTGTGCCTGTGTGTTCTGATCCACTATTTCCTGCTTCCTTGTCTTCCAAATTGTTGATTCAGTCCTCTGCTTTTTCTGCTGTTGATTTCCTGTAATTTATTCTTTATTTTAGTTATTGTATTCTTCATTTCTGACAGGTTTTTATGTTTTCTGTCTCTTTGTTGAAGTTCTCACTAAGTTTATCTACTATTCACCTAAGTTCATTGAGCATCCTTAGAAGCAGTGTTTTGAATTCTCCATCTGGTAGATTGGGTGTCTTCATTTTGTTTGGTTCTTTTTCTGGAGTATTGTTCTGTTTTTTTTCATGTGGGACATGTTTCTTTGTCTCCTCATTTTGGCTGCCTTCCTATGTTTGTTTCTATGTATTAGGTAGAACTGCTACATTTCCTGGTCTTGGTAGGGTGGCATTATGTAGTTGGTGTTCTATAGGGCCCACTGGCACAGCCTCCCCAATCATCTAGCTGTTGGCATGTCAATGGGAGGGGTTTACCCCCAGGCCTATTGGCTGCAAGGACTGACTGTGACCACAATAGAGGATCTGCTGTGCAGGGGCCCCAGCTCAGTAGCAGGACTTGCTTCAGCAGGGCTCTGGTGCTCACTGAGTCCACACCTTGAGTGTGTTGCTCAAGGAGGTGGTTGGGTGGTGCTTTGGTGTGGACTGAATCTGCGCACTGGGCAGGCTGTCTCTAGGGCCTCCTGGGAGGTGCAGGCCTGAGTCAGCCACTGTCTGTGCCCTGCCTGAGGCCACCTGGCATGAGCTACAAAGTGATCTGCAGAGGGTTGCTAATTTGCTGGACTTGAAAGTGCTGTGGAGAGGCTAAGCTGTGAACCAAGGTTAGTTGTTGCTAGTGCTGGTCCTGGGACACTTAGCAAGATATATAGGACAGGAGGCCAGATGCTGGTTATTTAGGGTTTGTGAACTTTTGAGAGATTTTTAGAAAACCTGAAGCATGATCCAAGACTGTCTGTTTGTATGGAAATCCACTTGTGGGAGGATCTACAAATTAGGTGGGCCAGGGTCTCGGAATCACCAGGGCAGGGCAAACAGTGTTAGCCAGGTTGATGGAGACTCTCATATGGTGCCTGCCTGGCTCTGTTGGGGGAGAGCTCAGCAAAGGAAGAGTGTCCTCTGCCAGCACTTTTGTCTGGGAGAAAACTACCCTTCTAGCTGTTTCCCTGAGGCCCAGACATTCTAGTTTGTCCATGTATGTCCCAGGGGCCTTGTGAGCTGCTGTTCCAGTGCTAGAGCTCAGTGCAAGTGAATCTAGGTACGTCTTTGCATGGGCCCTTAAAGGGACTCCAGAAGCTCTCTTTGTTACTCAGCCACAAACCCTGCTGGTTTTCACAGCCAGAAGTTACGGGGATTTCTCTTCCTGACACTGGAACCTAGGCTGGGTGGTCTGGTGTGGGACTGGGTTCCCTTAATCCTCAGTGGGGACTTCCACAGCTGAGATATTCCTCCCAATTTTTAATGTTAAGAATTTTTAGGATTTTATTTTATTTTTTAGTGTGAGGGGAAGGGAGAGAGAAAGAGAGGAAGAAAAACATTGATTGGTTACCTCTCACACAAGCTCCAGCCAGGGACTGGGCCTGCAACCCAGGCATGTGCCCTGACCAGGAATTGAACCAGTGATCTTTCACTTTGCAAGATGATGCTCAGTCAACTGAGCCATGCTGGTCGGGGCTTCTGCAGGTTTTTAGCTGCCACACATGAGTGTGGGACCAGTGGGTTCCACATCTCTGCCCCTCCTACCGTCTTGATACGTCTTCTTTGTATCCTTAGTTATAGTAGTTCTGTTCAGCTAGATTTCAGGTGGTTCTGAATGTTGATTGTTCTGTAGTTTAGTTGTAATTTTGATGTGGTTGTGGGAGTATATGAGTATCACATTTACCTACTCCACCATCGTCACCTAGCTTAGACCTTAGACCACAGTCCAAGATGATTGGTATTTATGTTGCAATTATTTGTGCATTTAGAAATCAATGAATATTCTTGATAGGAAATAGTACATTCAGGCTCTAATCTTTTTATGTTTTCCAAGTGGTAGCATCCCAGATATTTTGGAATAACAGTGTGTTTTTCTTGTGGGCTGATCTTGTGACTCTAAGCTGTTAATCCTTTAGATGTTTTTAGGAGATAACATAAATTATCCTCATTTTAGATAGTAAAATAGAGGCAGAAAGAAATGAAAGAATAGAATGTTTAGTCCCCAGTGTACTTGTGACAGTCAGGGAAATGTCCTTTCTCTCTGACAGACTAACTCACTAGAGAACAGAATCCTTAATCTGAGTTATTTTCAAAATGACCCTTATATCTAATATCATTTCCAGTTTCCTTATGAATGTCCTGAAAGTGTTTTGTTCTTGTGGGAGTGTGTTTTGTAGTAAAGACTATTATAAAAAATGGAGATGGCAATCATCTGGCATGAATATTGCCACTGTTCTCTTTTCTGCTCATGGCAGATATTGCTGTTTGGTTGTGGTGCTTTATAATAGAGTCTACATTTGACTTCAGAATCTTTTTCTACATATTGCTCAAGGCAGGTACTGCCAGTTAATCACAGTCATGTAAAGCAAAGTTATTCTTCAGTCTTGACTTACTATTTATTAAATTCATTTGTACTAAGAGATTATGAATTTACTTAAAAATTGAGGATCTATCAAATTCGTGGTCTTATAGCAGACCCCAATTACATGGAGCTCAGTTTATGCTCTCAACAGGTTTACTTTCTTATGGCTTAAGTAGGCATGCATACAATTATAATACAGACTTAGCTGTATTGCTGGTATAAAGGGAAAAGGAAGCAAGATTAATTCTAACTGGAAAGGTTTGTGGATGTAGGGATTTTGGACCTTGAGGGTAGGACATTCAGGTGGTCTTTACAACTTTAGCAAAAGCAGAAATGGAAGAAAATATAAGATAGATTTTGGGGAATGACAAGCAATGCATTTTGGCTTGAATGCATAATACTGCAAAGGTAGAGTTTAGAACCAGAGAGAAGCTTGATCTTAGTATAACAGATTTTGAGTTTTATTCAATATTTTGTTATTCCTGGGCCACATATAGTTTTTGATCATTAGAATGATATCAGATCTGTACCTTAAGAGAATAATTGTTGACAGATTGAGAAGCAAGAATGTCTCTTTTTTAAAATATATTTTATTGATTATGCTATTATAGTTGTCCCATTTCCCCCCTTTTATTTCCTTCTACCCTGCACACCCCCTCCCACCTGCATCCCCCCTGTTTAGTTCATATCCATGGGTTGTATGTATAAGTTCTTTGGCTTCTACATTTCCTATGCTATTCTTACCCTGCCCCTGTCTATTTTCTACCTACTATTATGCTACTTATTCTTTGTACCTTTTTCCCCTCTCTCCCCCCTCCATTCTCCCACTAATAACCTTCCATGTGATCTCCATTTCTGTGATTCTGTTCTTGTTTTAGTTTTTGGCTTAGTTTTTTGTTTTTTTAGGTTTGGTTGTCAATAGATGTGAGTTTGTTGTCATTTTACTGTTCATATTTTTTATTTTCTTTTTCTTAGATAAGTCCTTTTAACATTTCATATAATAAGGGCTGGATGAAGCTGAACTCCTTTAACTTGACCTTATCTGGGATGCACTTCATCTGCCCTTCCATTCTAAATTATAGTTTTGCTGAATAGAGTAATCTCGGATGTAGGTCCTTGCCTTTCATGACTTTGAATACTTCTTTCCAGCCTCTTCTAGCCTGCAGGGTTTCTTTTGAGAAATCAGCTGATAGTCTAATGGCAACTCCTTTGTAGGTAACTGTCTCCTTTTCTCTTGCTGCTTTTAAGATTCTCTCCTTATCTTTAATCTTGGATAATGTAATTATGATGTGCCTTGGTGTGTTCCTCCTTGGGTCCAACTTCTTTGGGACTTTCTGAGCTTTCTGGACTTCCTGGAAGTGTATTTACTTTGCCAGATTGGGGAAATTCTCCTTCATTATTTTTTCAAATAAATTTTCAGTGTCTTGGTCTTCCTTTTTTCCTTTTGGCACCCCTATGATTTGGATGTTGGAATGTTTAAAGATGTCATGGAAGTTCCTAAGCCTCTTCTCATTTTTTGAATTCTTGTTTCTTCATTCTGTTCTGGTTAAATGTTTCTTTTTTCCTTTTGCTCCAAATAGTTAATATGAGTCCTAGTTTCCTTCCTGTGACTGTTGGTTCCCTGTAGATTTTTATTTATTTCACATAATGCAACCTTCATTGCTGCCTGGGTTTTTTTATGCTATTGAAGTACCAGTGAGTTCTGGAGCATCCTGATTACCAGTGTTTTGAACTGTGTATCTGATAGGTTGGCTATTTCTTCATTGCTTAGTTGTCTTTTTTTCTGGAGCTTTGAACTGTTCTTTCATTTGGGCCATTTTATTTTGGTCTGGGCATGTCCATTACATGGTAAGAGGTAGAGCCTTAGGTGTTCACCAGGGCAGGGTAAATCGCTGGTTGCCACACTGTATGTGGGGAAAGGGCCTGAGAGGGAACAGTGCCACTTGCTCCGCTCTCTGCTGGTTTTCAGTCACTTCCCCACAGCAACCCCCAATCAAATTGGGGCCTTCTGGTGCTGATTCCCAGGTGGGTAGATTTGTGTATGTTCTAGGACCCTGTGGGTCTCTCCAAAGAATTCTCCTGTGAGTCTGGGAGTTTCTCTCACTGCCATCTAAACCACCACAGGTGTTTTCAATCAGTGGTTTGAGACTTTATTTCCCTGCACTGGAACCCTGGGTTGGTGCAGTCTGTCTCACTCCCTAGTTGTTCCTCCTGGTTTATCTGCTCCCGAATGTGGGACCGCCCAGTCTGCAAGCTGCTGCCTTGCCTGGTTCTCCAGCCGCTATCTTTCCTCAAGTCCCCTCCTCCTGGCTGCCTATCTCCACCCCTCCTTCCGGCTGCCCATCTCCACCCCTCCTTCCGGTCTGTATGAGTGTTTCTTCTTTAACTCCTTGGTTGTCGGACTTCCATACAGTTTGATTTTTCTGTCAGTTCTGGTTGTCTTTTGTTTTTAAATTTGTTGTTGTCCTTCTTTTGGTGGTGCAAGGAGGCACAGTGTGTCTGCCTGTGCCTCCATCTTGTCTGGAAAAGATTGAGTCTTGATAATAGAGGAACCCTTTGTAGTAATGCAGAAAGAGAAGGTGAGGGTAAGCACTAGAATTGTGGAATGGAAATAGTAAATTTAGAATCAGTTTTAAAGATAAAATTCTTAAGTAAAACATAACTAAACTTAGGTTGAAGTCTGGAGAAAATGAAATGGAATTTATGAAGTGGAATTATGAAATGGAATTTGTTGAATAAAACAATATTTTTACCCAATATTCTATTATGTCTTTTAAATGTATTTTATATAGTATTAAATTTAATTTTAAACAATTTTTTTGTTAGATTGAACTGTTAAGTCTTGTTTTGGTATTGAGTAGATGGGTTTTATTTTTAAAATGCAGTTTTTAGTTAAAAGTTTTTTAAATGGAAAGAATGTGAACATATGCAAATATATCAATAATAATTTAAAGGTAAAAAGAAGCCTCCTTTCATCTAATTTTCACTTCTCTCATGGTAACCACTATTAACAGTTTATTATATTTAAATATATGTACACACATATCTTTATGTGATACCTATTTCTATCTACCATCAGTTACTTTTATTAAAATGGGATCTAGTATATAATTCTCAAAGTAGCAAAAATGAACACATTCATTTATGTGTTCCAAAGATACATTCTGTATGTAGCATATAACGAGAAGCAAAAGCATATGAACTTGAAATTATGCTTATCAATGTTTTAGCATTCTCTCTTACTTTGAAATGATCTAATTATATGAACTTGGTTCTTAAAACCTTTCTGAGTCAGTTTCTGTAAGAGTAATAGAAAAAGTATAACACAATTAAAATATTAGACAAGCTTACTTATTTTCTGGGAATTTTGGTAATATTCAATTTATGTAACTGCATATTTATCTCTGTTATTAGCCAATCAGAACAGAGTTGCTTTATAAGTTTTTGTAATATAATTTATTAGTACCCTCTGTAGTTAGGAAAGCCTTATATACTCACAAAGAAAGGTGAAGACCTTTATGAATTATAGACACATAACCATACAAGCACCGAGAGACCTTATCATTTCCAGTTTTATAATTTTAGCCATGGCTGTAGAGTTAACATAGAAATACAAAACTGGACCTGTCCAGATACCAAAAAGCTGTTCTCCTTTCTGTCAGCATGACATTCTAAATTGATTTGAGGTCAAAACAGGTACACAAAAGAGATAAATGAACAAGTAACTAATGAAACAGATTTTCCTTTTTCTCTCACCCAACACAGAACAGATATGTGCCAGGGGTGTTCAACCTTTCTTCATCTCTGGGCCAAAATGGAAGAAGAAGAGTTGTATTGGGCCTCACATAAATACACAAACACTAATAAAAACTGATGAGCACAAAAATAGAAGATTTTAAGTAAATTTATGAATTTGTGTTGGGCCGCATTCAGCCCATGGGTCATGGGTTGGGCACCCATGGAACCATTAATTTGTTCATAAGGATTCCTAAATGGCAATCCATAAAATCAGATTCACAATCATTGTTATCACCAAGGGGAATAACTTACCATAAAAAAAAAAAACCCCAAAAACTAAAAGCAAAAACAAGACAAAATTAGAAGAGAAGCAAATTAAAATTAGAAAGAGTTAGCAAAGTTCTGTTGCTGTTCTTGATTCACTTCTGGAAGACAAAGATATGTCTGGGCTTAAGCTGTGATGTCTGCCATTCTGACAAAGAAATGACCCAGCTCTGTTGGGTGAATCTACTGGGAATCTTGGTGGAATTTCCAAACTGTTAAAGGGTATATTTTAGGAGAGAAAAAATCATGACTTCCATTCAGATATCAGATGAACACATGTTTAAGATTTTATTTATCTTATTATTTACAAGGTAGTCAGAGAGAGATTATAGCTGGTTCAAAGGAGAATGCAAAGAACAGGTACATTTATATATAGATCAGGAATATTAAAGTGAATTTGCAAATGGATACAAGGCTGGCCTCTTCCACAGCAGTGGAAGGAAGTCAGCTGTTTAGGACAGTTTACTTGCATATCTGTAGACAATAATTATATGCATTACTGTTAATTTTCTATATGTTAACCTCTGTTTTCACAGAGTTGTAAAATAGCCCAATGATAATTCCTGTAGGATTAAATTACCATGGAGTCTCCAGCCATTTCATTGGAAGGATATCCAGTACTCTCTTGCTTATTCCGAAGTCTTAAAATTTTCTTTACAAAGTGATTTTTTCTGCCTTTATTCTTGGAGAATTGTCTTTGTTTTTGGTATTTTATTAACTTAGCCTCGATATGTATTTGAATCTGTGGTTTAGTTTACTTTTCCTTCTCTGTAGATTTTTTTCTCCTTTATTTTAGGGATATTTTCTATTATGTCTTTGTGCTTTTTCTCTTCTATTCAGGTATCCTACTTCAGGTGTACTAATTATGTTTCTCTTCAGTGTCTGTTCTATATCTTCTGTCTAATTGCTTTGATGCATTTACCTTTTTTCCCCCTCAATACTCAGGTTATTTTAAGATTTTTATTGTTGCCATCAATTTGATTTTTTTGCCTTTGGGTCCTTTCTTTTTTTTTTTTGCTTCCCCTCCACCAAATTCGTTGTTCTTGTTAATTGATTTCTTTAGGTCTATAACTTCTCAATTTACCTGGTTTGTCTTTTCATCTTTGAGCTTTTGTTTTATTAAATATATGTTCTTTGTAGGTTGTTCTCTGTTGCAGAGAATTCACTGGAGATTTCCTTATTTTCTTTTTTATGTTTTTTTTTTTTTTTCCTTTTCAGACTGGGTTCTTCCTTTGTTTTTCATGCTATAGTCATTATTTGTATCTCTCCTTCCTTCCACCCCCTTGTTTGTAGGTAACCAAACTGTGTTCTGGCTGCCTGCTGCTATGAAAGCCAATACACCAGAGGCAGGTGCTGATGTAAAGAAAAGTGGTTTATTTTTAGGTGCTGGCCACCTGGAAGATGCAGGACTCACGTCTCAAAGCCCATCTCCACCATCTCAGTGGAGACAGAGGTTTTTACAAGCAGGGAGAGGGAGGGGAACAGAACAAAGAGATCAAGGAAGGAGGTTGAAAAATTTTCTATGTAAAGACTAGCACAGTCCATTCTGATAAGGCAAATGATGATCCAGTATGCATTATCCTAGGTTAGTCATGCTGGGCTTACGCCATCCTGATTTTATGTCATCCTGGCTTCACTGTCGGAGGCCAGTCAGCAAATCTCCCAGAGCTAGGATGCCTGGAGGTCAGAGTCTGTATCTTTTGAATTTAGTTCCTAGGATTCTTACACAAACATGCTCTTCATCTACAAGCTTATTATGTTTATTAGTCAGAGTTAGCACTTACAGGAACAATGTCAAAAGATTCCACTGTTACATATACAGTTGAGTGGCAATTACTTTTTATCTTGCTAGGTACAGGCTTAGATAGCTAGATCAGATATTGTATTTGCCCTGATGTAAGGAGTTATTTCCCCAAGCTTTTTTCACCTTAGCTCTGACTGTTTCCTTCTTTTATTGCACCCACTGATTATAACTTGTGTTGTTCTCTGTATTCTGTTTAGTAGAAGGGTATAAGGTGGTGTTGGGGGGAAGAGGTTTTCTGATACCTCAGGCTCTCTTGTCTTTCCTGTCTCTTTAGATTTTAAGTGTTCTCACTCCATCCTGTTGAGGGTGTAATATATTTGTAGTAGCAGACTCTGCAGTTCAGAATAGTGCCTTGGAAGTCAACAGGTTCTGGTGGCCACTCTGCCTCAGAACCTGTTTCAAAGCTTCTGTGCTGAAGATGTTTCCTAGACTTTTCTAGGGCATGCCAAATTGGATTTTTCCTTCCAAACTGGAGAATATTCATTAAAACTTTCAAGTTTTATTAACTCACCTATTTTTCACACTACTGCTTCCAGGCAGTGTAATCAGGCTAGGAGCCAGGCCATACTGCCCAGAATCTCACTGGACACTTTTTAAAGTTTAGAGGTACTTAGTTTAAACAGTTTCTTGTTTGACAGCAGCTGGTGGGTTTTTTGGTAAAAAAAAATTATACACATGCACGCATATATACACACATGCATATTTTTTTCCTTTTTTAAAAATACGATTGGGGACAAGAAGTTTGGTAATTCTGCTTCACCCCACCATCTTTACTCGAAAGTCTGTATGATTTCATAAGTATTACTTTTCACATAATTAATAACACATATATGCTCTGGAAATTCTCTAAATTCTTAAGGTCAGGGATGACTTGGAACCAATTTTTAAATTAAAAAAAAAAACTAACAAATTAAACACAATATTATAAGATACATAAGTTTAAAAATATCAGTAATCCTTAAGCATGTATTTTTCTTTTTACTTGCATTTTGCTCTTGTGAGTGCTTTTATAGAATTTAATATAATCTCAATGAACATATCGGTTATGACCATATCATATTTATGTTAATGTTAGGGTAAATATTTCAATATTTCTATCTCATCTTTTTAATCTCATCATATGACGTATCGTAATTTATTAAACAGTTAAATAAAGGACACTAATTATTTCTAGTTTTATGTTCTTATCTGTGCATTGAATCTTTTTCTGTTTGTTGTATTACCTTTAAAATGAATTAGGTTGAGATTAGTGGACTAACCAACTTTATTAAATCATTATACTTTTTATTCTGACACTAACTGTAGTGTCTTTTTATATTACTGGCTAAAAATTCTTTTAAGATTGTTGCTTAAAATTACAGCTGATATCTCAGCCCTTAATGCCATTAGACTTTTTGGTGCTGTTGTGTCCTTTACTTATATCCTTCCCATGGCTTGAATTATGAAAGTTTAAACATCTAGTCTGGGTTTTCTAAGGTCTTGTATGCTTCTAAAAATAAACCAAAAATCACATGTTCATATTGTTAAAGGATATAATAGTACCTAACATGAAAAAATAATTTGGATTAAAATTAAAACATATGCTACAGAAGTGGTTTTTTAAAAATATATTCTTTAGTACTCTAATTTTATTATTTCTGGATTTTGCTATCATCATTCATAAATCAGGTATATAAAAGTGTTTATAAAAATATGTTCTAATATAAAGTTATTAATTTAATCATTGCATTCAATATTTATGAGTTCTGTAAGAATCATGAGTAGTTTTGGGGCTTTGTTGCATTTAATTATATAAAAATATACATTCACATTATGTAGTAATCTATGTAATTGTCCTTATTTAGGGATGTGTAATCTGTTTTTTTCTTTTCTCTTCAGATTCTGTTGAATTTTAAGAACAAATGTACATTATAGCTCATGGAAGAAAAAACACAAATCAAGACTTTTTTGGGTTCCAAGTTGCCAAAGTATGGAACAAAATCTGTAAGAAGTACACTGCAGCCAATGTCAAGTGGGACACCTGTTAATTTATTAGGAACTTCCAAGAGTAGCAGTGTGAAAAGTTACATCAAAAATAATGGCTCTGATTGTCCATCATCTCATCCATTGAATTGGAGACCGGCATCTAAATACCAACTTAGTGCACAAAGTGCTGAAGAGTCTGATGATACCCAAAGTTCACATGATAAAGTAATTAATCCTGAAAAACATACACCTGCTCAAGGCATGTTTGCTAAAAATGGGATAAAGGGAGGTTTGAAAAGTGTTTCTTTATTCACATCAAAGTTAGTAAAGCCATCCACTATGTTTGTGTCATCTACAGAAGAGTTAAAACAAAAGTCTTTGTCTGGACCATCTAATTTGGGTAAATTCACCAAAGGCACATTATTAGGAAGGACTTCATATTCTTCAATCAGTGCTCCAAAGTCACAGCTGAATGGATTTTTTGGAAATCGATTGGCTGGTAGCATACAAGGGCCTAGAGCAAACTCCTGTGCTACCAGAAGCAGTTCTGGAGAAAGTTTAGCACAATCCCTAGACAATATTAAATCTCTTACTTGTGAGAAAATGGTAAGGTCACAGAGTTTTTCACATTCCATTCAGAATTCATTCCTTCCACCTTCATCTATAACCAGATCACATTCCTTCAATAGAGCTGCAGATCTTAGTAAGCCTTATCAGAACCAACAGCTGCCCATCAGAGTGCCTCTGAGGGCAACTATGCTGACAAGAAATTCCCAGCAGTCAGAAGTACTCAATGGGAATGAACTAGGGTATGGATTTAATAGGCCGTATGCTGCTAGTGGAAAGAAGTTGCCTATACCAAATGGCCCAGGTATAACTTCCACTTTGGGTTATAGGATGGCTCATCCCCCTCTGCTGAAATCTAGTCGATCTCCATTTTCTGGGACGGTCACAGTTGATGGTAATAAAAATTCACCTGCTGGCACATATGTAGAGGAAGATACTGCACTTTTGGCTAAGGACAGAGCTACTGACAAGGACCAAGAGCTAATTGAAAATGATAATTATAGAACAGAAAATGGCCAGACCATGAAGCATGATGCTAAAATTAGATACTTAAGTGATGATGTGGATGACATTTCCTTGTCTTCTTTGTCATCTTCTGATAAGAATGATTTAAGTGAAGACTTCAGTGATGATTTTATAGATATAGAAGATTCCAACAGAACTCGAATAACTCCAGAGAAAATTTCTCTCAAAGAAGAAAAGCATGAAAATATACCATCAAAGGATATATTTGATTCCCCCAAGGAAAATGACAAATCCTTCAGTAAAACTGATGACTGGATAGATATAAGTGTCTCTGGTAAATATTAATATCCTTAAGTTTATATAACTGAATTTACATTTAGGGTTACCTTTGATTAATTCCATAATGTCAATTTCATGGAGGGATGAACCTAGATAAAATAGTAGTGGGGCAACATTTTTCTTTGTTGTGGCTTTTGCTTCCTGTCCTGTGTTTCACTTTAGAATATCAATAAAAACGTTCTTCTCCTAAAGTATCTTACCTTTGTTCTTTTGACTGTCAAAGTTCTTTGGCTACTCCATTTCCTATACTGTTCTTAACATCTGCCTGTCTATTGTGTACCTACCAATTTGTGCTTCTTAATCTCTGCACCTTTCCCCTCTTTTGTCCCTCCCCCCTCCCAGCTGATAGCCCTCCACAGGATCTCCATATCTATGATTCTGTTCCTGTTCTGCTCATTTGCTTAGTTTGCTACTTGAATTTAGTTATTGCTAGTTGTGAATTTAATGCCATTTTAGTGTTCATCGTTTTGACCATCTTATTTTTCTTATATAATTCCCTTTAGCATTTCATATAGTAATGGCTAGGTGAGGATGAACTCCTTTATTAGTTTTACCTTGTATGGGGAGCACTTCATCTGCCCTTCAATTCTAAATGATAACATTACTGGACAGAGTAATCTAGGTTGTAGGTCCTTGCTTTTCATCACTTTGAATACTTCTTGCCAGTCTCTTCTAGCCTGCAAAGTTTCTCTTGAGAAATCAGTTCACAGTCTTATGGGAACTCCCTTGTAGGTAACTCTCTGCTTCTTTCTTGCTGCTTTTAAGATTGTCTCTTTATCTTTAACCTTTGGCATTTTAATTATGATATGTCTTGGTGTGGTACTTTCTGGGTCCATCTTGTTTGGGACTCTGTGCTCCCTGGACTTGTATGTCTATTTCCTTTACCAAATTAGGGAATTTTTCTTTCATTATTTTTTTAAATAAGTTTTCAGTTTTTTGCTCTTCCTGCTCTCCTTCAGGCATCCCTATAATTTGGATGTTGGTGCATTTAAAGATGTCCCAGAGGTTCCTAAGCCTGTTCTTTTTTTAAAAATTATTTTTCCTTCTCTTCTGATTGAGTGCTTTTTTCTTCCTTATATTCCAAATCATTAATTTGATTCTCAGGTACATCCCCTTCACTGTTGGTTCCCTGTAGATTTTGCTTTATCTCACTTAATGCAGCCTTCATTTTTGCCTGGGTCTTTTTTATGGCATTGATGTACCCAATGAGTTCCTGCAGCATCCTGATAACCAGTGTTTTGAACTGTGCATCTGATAGGTTTCTTATCTTCATTTCATTTAGTTCTTTTTCTGGAATTTTGTTTTGTTCTTTCATTTGGGTCATATTTCTTTGTCTCCTCATTTTGGCAGCTTCCTTGTGTTTGTTTGCATGTGTTAGGTAGAGCTGCTGCTTTGATTCCCCTTCTTAGCACACATGTTTAAGTTGTATGGGGCGCAGCCTTAAGTACTCATGAGGGCAGGGCAACCCATGTCTCCACTTCTGCTCTGTGTTTGGGCTTGCAGAGGGGACAGTGCCACCGCCTGGCCTCTGGAGTTTTGTCTGGGAGGAAGTTGTCTTCCCACTTGCACTTTACTTTCCTCCCATATGTCACTGGTACCCCTCCAGTTGTTGCCCTGGTGCTGAATCTGAGAGGAGGTGGATCTACGTGAGTCCTAGGCCTGTTTTGGGCCCTTTAAGAAGACACAGTTTCTTCTGCTGCACCAACCCCCACTAGTTTTTACAGCCAGAAGTTATGGGGATTTATCTTCCTGGTGCTAAGACCCTGGGCTGGGTGGTCTGTTCTGGGGCTGGAATCCCTCACTCCTAAAGTATTCCTCCTATTTTTTATCCACAACACGTGGATGTGAGACTGCTTGTTCCCATCTCTGTACCACATTTCCACACCTCTCTGTGCCTTTCCTTGTCTCTGCCTCTCTTACCCGTCTGGATGAATGTGGCTTCTTTAAATCCTTAGTTGTCTGACTTCCACACAGCTCAGTTTTATGACAGTTCTTGGTAATATTTGTTTTGTAGTGTAGCTGTATTTCTTGTTATAGTTGTTCATGCAGGCGAGGCATGTTTACCTATGCCTCCATCTTGATCAGAAGTCTGGCATGCCCCTTTAAATGACCTCTTTTCTTAGGGTAGTATATCATTGCTATTTTTTAGGAGTAAATGAGCAGTTATGTCTAATCTGATGAATTTTGTTATCCTAGGAAATTTTAATTTTTTTTAACAGAAGACCTAGATTTCTTGCTAGAGCAATCTTTATAGTTAATACTTTCAGAGGAGCTTTATTTTTTTTAATTAAGGAAAGTGAGATAACATATGTTAAACATTTTCTCTTATTCTTGGTTTTCTTAGCACTAAGTACCAGAGAAAATTTATCCTTGTGCTCATATCCTTTCCTGAAAGAACAACAAACTGAAAGGACTGGATAAAGGCATGTGGCCTGGTCAAGGCACTGGGCCATACCTGGAGATGTGTATAACCCTTGACTGTGTAAGAGTGTTCTAGTTAGGAGTGTTTGCCAGAACAACTTTTTTCCTTATAAGGAGGCAACTGTGAGGTTAAAAAGATATAATATACACAGAGGGAGGAGTTTCCTGGCTAGTACTTAAATGTAAGTATCTTAGGAAATATTAAAGGAATATTAGGCTTTACTTACATTTCTAGAAATGTTGCAGAAGTGAAAGATGACCCAGTGAATTTTCTTTATATCTATTGAGAAACATTTCAGTAGGTTATTTTCGAGATTTCACCTTGGATTTATTTATGGTTTAGAAGTTAGAAAATGCTACAGGTATAAATGCTTTATGCTAAATTTTTTGCTATAATATATCAAATTATTATTTCATAATATTTATAAAAACATAATTTGAATTTTTGGAACCTGAGAAATAATTATATTTTGTGAATTAATAACTGTTTCTCTCTCTCTTTTTAAAAAACCAATTGAAGACAGGAGTGAATGTACGAAACATAATTCTGGGAATAACTTGATTTCACCAGATACAGACTACAGAGTTGGTTCTTCATTTGAACTCTCTCCATCTGATAGCTCTGATGGAACATACATGTGGGATGAAGAGGGCTTGGAGCCCATTGGAAATGTCCACCCAGTTGGGAGCTATGAGTCCTCCGAAATGAACAGCATAGTATGTATGGAATTCTATACTCTTTGGGGATAATTTGTTTGCCTTACTGCATGTAGCAGGGGTGATACCTTTTGGCACCTCCGGGCCACTCTGGAAGAAGTGTTCTCTTGGGCCACACATTAAATACATTGTGGCATGTAATCACAAAAAAAAACCTCAGTGTTTTCAGTAAATTTACAGATTTGTCTTAGGCCACTTTCATAGCCATCCTGAGCAGGATGCAGCCCGCAGGTTGCAGGTTGCATACTCATGCTAGAGAGACTTGATACTGATTTGATTAGATTATTTTTAAGTTAGTGAACTTGCTCTCCTAGTTTGAGAATGGAAATTTATATCCATTAAGGGCCTACAAAACATCTGGTCTTAATACACAATAAAGCATATATTTGTGTCACATGGCATGGTTAAATAAGTGTTCTCTCATACACACATTTGTAATATGTACATACATACCTAGAGACATTTGTATTCTTCAGGTTAAGCTAGGCTAATGGTTCTCAAAGTGGAGGGAAGGGCAATGTCAAGAGACATTTTTGGTTGTCCCGTTGAAGGGTGCTATTGGTAAATAAAGGGTAAACACCAGGAATGCTGCTTAATGTCCTGTAATGCATAGGACAGCACATACAGCAAAGAAGTATCCAGCTCAAGAGTCAGTAGTGCTGCATTTGAGAAACCCTGGTTTAGGCCAGGCTCGGTAACATTGTGCCAACTCTCAGGGGCTTAACACAATAAAACATTATTTTTCATTCTTACAAAGTTTATTGTAGGTATGAACAACTTTTTAGTGCAGCCTCTTAAGTGTTCTAAGCTGTTTTACTTTGAGACTTGAACGTTTTCTTCTGAGGCCCTGTCTTGTCACTGTAGTAGAGGAAGAGTGACTTAGTCTCAAACATGCAATTACTAGCTTTGGCCTGCAGATGGCACATGGAACTTTCACACACACAGTTTATGACCCAAACTAATGTTATGTACTTCTTATTTACTAAACAATTTTCCCATGTGCTTGGAAAGCAAAGAAACCAAATATGGGTGAGTACTAGAAGACTTGCTATGCATATCATATTTATTTATACATGTGCGTTTTAAGAAACGTTGCCAGTAATGTGTATGATATGCCATATGTTTAAAGTGTACTTGGTTTGTTTAAAGTGACTCTTGTACTTATTATATAAAATATGATTTTTCAGTAGGTGTATGGCAAATTGGTAGGCTTTGTGGATATATTAAATTCTAAGTAGATTTCAGGCAATGAAATTTTTTTATACTCAATGTAAATCTGTAACTTGGAAAAAAATAACCATTGTTACCAAAGGTTCATTAAGTTGTACAAACATAAATTACAGATTTAATTCAGAGATAGTATCTCTATCCTATTAGATAAAAGAAGTTAAGAAAACATTACATTTTAGGGTACTATTTGCTTATTACTAAGACTTTTTAAAGCAAATGTTATTGAAGTGGAAATGAACATTGTGTCCACCAGATGGCAACAATAATCCACTTAGTACTTGACATTTCTCAGAAGCTTTACCATATTCAGTTCACAGTTCCTGTAACTTAATGACAAAATAGCTTTTAACAGTTCATAATGCACCTGGATTGACCATTAGTTTTTAAGACCTTAGGTCTTCTGATCCAAAAGGGAAGCAGTCTGAGAAATAATGGAGAATTCATGGCAGAAGTTGAAAAGTGTAAGATAAACTGTGATAGTGTTTTCTTCTAAAATACTTGTTTTCTAACCTTTCACATTTAGAGTTACAAAGGCATCTGGAAATTATTCCTGTGAATGGTGTGAGGTAGAGGTCAAGTTTTTTTTTTTTTTTTGAAAACTCATCTTTCCTTCTCTTTAAGATTATTTTCGTCATATTTTTTTACTCTCTTTTGCTTCATTGGTCTCTGCTTATCCTTATGTCATTGCTACACTGTTTTATTTACTGTAGCTTTAAAATAATTGTCAACATCTGGTAGTATAAGTCTTCCATTTTTGTTCTTTTCCAAGGTTTGTTTAACTCACCTTTTTCAATCTATGTAAATATTAAAATGAACCTGTCAATTTCTGCAAGAAACCTGCAGGAATTTTGGATGGGATTACATTGAATTTTTTGACGAATTTGGGAAAAATTGACATACTTACTATAGCAAGTCTTCCAATTCATGATGTATGTCAATACTTGTTCTATTTATTTGGATTTTAGAAATAGTTTTTGCTAATGTTTTGCACTTGTCTGTAAAATTTTCTACATATTTGCTCTATTTTAGGTATCTGATTTTGTTATTATAAATGGTACATTAAATTTTTGTTTTTTAAGTTTGTGTTGTGTGTGCACATGTACTTGATTTTTGTATTTTGACCTATTTTTCCAGTGACCTTGGTAAATTCACTTATTAGTCTAATAATTTGCCTGTGGATGTGAATTCTACATGTACTGTGCAATCATACCACTTGCAAAGTCTCCATTACCCTCCCTTCCCTTTTACTACATTTGTTAGGATCTCTAACATAATGTTGAATCGAAATGATGATAGAATTTGAGGAAGGTTTTAATAGTTTACCATTTAAGTTTCTGTATGTGTGTTGGGGGATGATTAATATACATTTTTCATCAGATAAGGAAGTTTCCTTTTATTTCATTTACTGAATTTTTGTTGTGAGTGAATGTTAATTGTTACCACATGCTTTTGAAATTATTCAGATTCTACTATTGAAATTATTCAGATTGTTGTTATTCTGTTATATACTTGCTGTTAGTGTGGTAGATTGCATTTCTTGGTTTTCAGATATTAATCCACCTTTTGCTGGAATGAATTCACTTGGTTGTGATGTATTATCCTTTTCAATGTTGTTAGAATTGGTTTCCTATTACTTTATTTAGGATTTTTGTATTTATGTTCATGAACAAGATTGTGCACTTGTGCTCCCTCTCTCATTTCTCTCTCTCTCTCTCTTGTTTTTTTTTTGGTCACATTTTGGTATCAGGGTTATTCTGATTTCATAAGTGAGTTGAGAAGCATTTTCCTGTTTTTTGCCCTTTGCAGGAGTTTGTGTGCCCTTGATGTTACTTCTTCCTGGAAGGTATAAAGGAATTTGCTAATGAAACCTTTTGATCTTGTAATTTACTTTGTGAGAAGGTTTTTAATAACAGATTTTATTTTTAAAATAGATATTGGCCTGTTGAAATACATATGTATATTTCTTTTTGTGTTGGCTTTTGAGAATTTGTCCATTTCATCTGAGTTGTCAGTTGTTGCTGAAAGTTGTTCAGAATTGTCTTATTAACATCTTTATAGTTGTGATGCCCACTTTTTCATTGCTGATATTGGTAATTGGTAATCCCTTCTTTTTCTTCATTTCAAAGAACCAAATTTGGGCTTTGCTGATTTTTGTCTATGTTTACTATTTTTCTGTGTTACTGATTTTGGCTCATATTTTTATTTCCTTTCTACTTTCTTTTAGTTTGATTTTGCCTTTTCTTTTCCAAACTTTTGGCATGGCAATTAGAACATTGACTTTTTTCAGCCTTTCCCCCCAAATAAATATATACACCGATGTCACATAAAGAGGAGGCTTTAGTACATAGTAAATAGTGTGTTCAATAGTACTATAGTAATAAATGTAATAGTGGGCTTCTTCTAATGTATTTGTCTTTAAAACGGTGTATTCTAAGCCATGTTATATAGGTCATATTTAGTTTTTTTAACTTTTAATACATTTACTTATCTGTGAACAATACGTAATACTGCCTTGTATGTGTGTTTTACAACTTACTTAAGTGATGCAAAATGTTTTGCAATGTTTTTAATTCAATTTTGTTTGTGTTACATGTGTATGTATATTGTAGGTGTAGCTTGTTCATTTTTGCTGCTGGATAATATGTGTAATATGCTATATAATATCATTTAAATATATCAGTATTTCTCTGTTCCCCAGCTAATGTACATTTGAGTTCTTCCTCAGTAATATTTAAACATATCAAGACAGTGAAGCAGTGAACACTCTTACTCATGTGTCTTTGACGTATATGTCAGGGTTTCTCTAGGATATAAACCTAGGAATACCATTAATGGATCAGAGGATATATGGATCTTCAGCTTTACTAGATGTAGTCAAGTATCTCCCTAAAATAATTCTACCAATTTATGCTTCCCAGCAGTGAATGAAGATTTCTGTTGCTTCTCATCTTTAACCTACTTGCTAATATCTGATTTTTAAAAAATGTAGCCAGTCTTGTGAGTGTGTCATTTTAGTTTACATATCTATTATTATTAATGTTATCACTTTTCATATATTTACTGGCTGTTTGGTTTCCTTTTATGTGAATTACTTATCTACTTTGCTAATTTTTTGTTTTTGTTTTTTATTGGTAAGGAAAAGTTTCTTGTGTGTAAATTTAATACTTATTAAGAGTGTCATAAATAATCTTCTCTCAGCCAGTGGCTTCTAACTTTGTTTATTATGCCTTTTACCATACATAGTTTTACATTTTGATGTGATTAAGTCATGTTTTTATTTACTGGTTTTGTATGTTTGCGTGTAAGACATCTTTTCTCATCCTAGGGCTATACAGGCATTTTTTTTTTTTTTTTTTTAAATATTGAGCGACAGTATAGCTCAGTGATTAAGAGTCAGGGTTCTGGAACAAGCTAAATTAAAAAATTCCATCTCTGTCATGTACTAGCTGCATATCTTGAATTCTGTATGTTTGTTTCTTTTCTAAAAATTAAAATGGAGATAACATATCATAGGTACTACTAATAATAGTACCTACCAGTATCTCCAGGGCTGATAATAGAAAGTGCACGCTGGAATGATGTAGAAGCCACGTGATACTGGTTTTGAGTATTTTGAGTATCATTTCTGAATAACTCATGGGGTTGCTATAAACATTAAAGAAGATCATGAAGATAAGATACGTAATGCCAGGGATATAGCAAGAGCTCAGTAAATGTTAGCTATTTATTATTATTTTATTATCTTCTATTGTTTTAACTTTTTTTTACATTTAAGACTTTAATCCATCTGAAGTTGGTATGAGACATAATAGTTCACTCTCATTAATATTCCTCCATTAAGACTTTAATCCACCTGAAGTTGGTATGAGACATAATAGTTTACTCTCATTAATATTCCTCCATAGTATACTTGGGGAGAAGAATAGATTTAACTTAGCGCTCCTGAGATTGCCTGTTCTTAGAAAGGCCAGCTCATTCTGGTAAACAGTTCCTTTACAACACAGGTGGCAAACCTAAGGCCCCTGGGCCAAATCTGGCCCTCCACCTTGTTTTATCCAGCCCGGCACCTTGTTTCTAACCAGAGGCAGCGCTGAGCCCCTTGCCCCTACTTAAGGAATAGTTACATTTATACAGTCCTAAAATTACCTTGGGCCCTTTGAAGGCAACTGCGAGGCTGATATGGCCCCCAGTGAAAATGAGTTTGACACCCCTGCTCTACAGTGTTATAAAACTTTACCTGAGTGATCAGAGTGGCTCACTGTGCCTGAAGTGTCTAACAACGTGGCTCATGCTGAACACATGCTTTCCTTCTGAGATCCTGGAGTTTTGGAATGTGCTAAGTAGAAGTGCTCACATAACTAGCCCCCAATTAAAATCACCGAATTTCTTAGGAACATCTGTAATAGACAAATCTTTTCATATGTTGTCCCTGCTTATTTGAGGACTTAAGCACCACCTTTGTGATTCCACTGGGAATACTCTTGGAAGCTTTACACCTGATTTTCTTCAATTTTACTCCATGTATCTTTTTCTTTGCTAATTTTGTTCTGTGTCCTTTTGCCGAAACAAACCTTAGCTGTGAAGATGATTCTATGCTGAGTCCTGTGATTCTTCTTTGTGAATCACCTAACCTGGGGGTGGTCTTGAGAACTCCGACACAGGTACTGATTCAAAGTTTCCTTTGTTCATTGCATGGCAATATCTTTTTTTATTCATCATCTTTAATATTTTTATAATAATACTTTGAAGCAGCTATGGACCAGTTACTAACTCCTATTTCAAATTTGGATGTATTTTAAAGTAAATAGATATTGGTAAATTGGGAACAACTTTACTAATTGTTATATTCTGTCTGGGAGTCTTGATTTTTAGCCATGTATCTATCTACTCAGGATAAGTGAGCATTTTTTAAACTCAGTAAACTTTTAATATCTTTGATATTTAGCTTTTTAGAAGGTGAAATATAACAACTTTTTCTTGTAGGTATTATCAGAATCATATTGTACAATACTTGCAGAATTTTAGGCAAAAACAGTTTTTCCTCTTGTAAACTCAGTGAGCCATACTCAGAACCCTCTTTGCTGCAGTGTTGTAACCAATAGGAGAGCTCTCATTGAAGAGGACTTGGAATATTACAGTGTTATCATGATTCTAATTTCCTAACACTAAAATATATAGGAATCATCACATGGAGTCATTTTATTTTTGGAAGGATTTTTATAGGAAGCCTAAAGAAGTAGTTGAACCACATGATCCCTGAAAGTGTGTAGTTTTCTTTTTCTGTTTTATTAGCCTTGACTTATCTTCACATAGTAGGTAAGTTTAACCTCCTTATCATTTAAATAGAATCTTTTTCACTTTAAAATTTAGATTCTAACTTTTGCTTGACAATTTTTGACACACCAATAAGTAACTATACCTTCATTTCTTTTTTTGTTTTTTTAGTTTCCAACTGTTTAGAGATTTCAGTTATGTTTTTTTAAAAAAATTATTTTATGGTTGTTCAATTACAGTTGTGTGCATTTCCCCGCCCCCCCCCCCCACTCCGCCCTACTGCAGCCAAACCCACCTCCCTCCCTTGCTTCCACCCCCACCCTTGGTTTTGTGCATGTGTCCTTTATGGTCGTTTCTGAAAACCCTTCCCCCCACTGTCTTCTCCCCTCTCCCCTCTGGTTACTTTCAGATTGTTCTTAATTTCAGTGTCTTGGGTTATATTTTGTGTGCTTTTTTCTTTTGTTGATTAGGTTGCACTTAAAGGTGAGTTCATATGGTCTTTGTCTCTCACCTCCTGGCTTATTTCACTTAGCATAATGCCCTCCAGTTCCATCCACGTCACAAAGGGTAGGAGCTCCTTCTTTCTCTCTGCTGTGTAGTATTGCATTGTGTAAATGTACCACAGTTTTTTGATTGACTCATTTACTGATTGGCACTTAGGTTGCTTCCAGCACTTGGCTATTGTAAATTGTACTGCTATGAACATTGGGGTGCATAGGTTCTTTTGAATTGGTGTTTTAGGATCCTTAGTGTATAATCCCAACAGTGGTATTGCTGGGTCAAAAGATAGTTCCATTTTTAGTGTTGTGAGAAAATTCCATTCTGTTTTCCACAGTGGCTGCACCAGTGTGCATTCCCGCAAGTAGTGCACTAGGGTTCCCTTTTCTCCACATCCTCTCCAACACTTGTTGTTTGTTGATTGGTTTATGATGGCCATTCTGACTG
This sequence comes from Anoura caudifer, assembly GCA_004027475.1. Lineage (NCBI taxonomy): Eukaryota > Metazoa > Chordata > Mammalia > Chiroptera > Phyllostomidae > Anoura > Anoura caudifer. The sequence continues at coordinate 14,712 of PVKU01010843.1, read as the reverse complement.
GTGTGAAGTGTTGTGGTTTTAATTTGCATCTCTCTGATGGCTAGTGATGCTGATCATCTTTTCATATGTCTCTGGGCCCTCTGTATGTCCTCCTGGGAGAAGTATCTGTTCAAGCCTTTTGCCCATTTTTAATTGGGTTGTCTTCCTGGAGTGGAGTCCTGTGAGTTTGTAACAGAACAGGGGCCAAGGGGGATATGATATACTGTTATCAAAAGGACCCCCTACTAAGTTTGCGTGTCTGCCACCAGAGGATAGATGTCTCTCAATGCCAGAGATTCGTGAAAAGGAAAGGAAATGTTTATTTAATGCTATACAGACTTAAAGTAACGACCTAATATCTTCATTAAAATATCAGAGTCCTTTAGGATACCCACAGATGCACACAGTGCTTCCTTCTCCCTCTGCGCTAAACTGGGGTACCATATCTCAGGAAAAGAAGTAGATGTCTGTGGTTCAGGCTGCCAGCACCATCATTTGTGTTGCTGTTCAGGATCTCCAGCTAATCCAAAGCCATGTGGCACCTTCTCATGGCCCATCAAGAAGAGTCTTTGTACCTTTCTTCTGGGCAAAGTCTCTCCTGCTTCCTAGGCCATGTAGCCAAACAGAGCTCTCCAAAGCCATGTGGTCCTCTTCTATCAAAGCTGTGGGGATCCCCACTCTGGCAAAGCCATGTGGTTCTCCCCTCAATGTCTGCTGTGTCTAGGTTTAAATCCCTGTGCCAATCTTCCTCTGTACCCCCGTTTCTGACTCCTCATACAATCAGGTACACCTGCCAGCATTCCTGTATTATTCCAAGTTTACTGGGCTGCCATGGTGAGTCTGGGCAGGTATGTCTCCATGTCATGGAGCCAGTCTTCTCCAAGGTCTCACACAGGTGCTGTAACCAGGGGGACCTGTCCCCCAGTTTCATCTTGGGTGGAATTCACTTCCATCCCCCTGGCTCAGAGCATGGCCACAGCTATTTAACATATCTCTGCAACCAGGTAAAGGTTATAGATATGTTAAATGAGCATGCCAGAGGTTAGCTGCAAAGTTGTTGCTATGCAAACCAGCCCTGCATGTTCCTGCTGCATGTGTCCCTTCCCCCTATTCATACCTGTGTGTGTTGGGGAATGGGTGAGGACATCTTATATATCTTTCTAATATTTCCTGGACACCTGGAGTTCTGGACCCCATTGCAAATCCCTATTTGGGGCCCCCCTCTTGGCTGCACACTGTTTGAAGTTCTTTATATTTTGGAGATCAAACCCTTGTCCAAGGTATCACTGGCAAATATGTTTTCCCATATAGTTGGTTCTCTTTTCATTTTGCCACTGTTTTCTTTAGACATGCAGAAGCTTTTTAATTTGATGAGATCCAATTTGTTTATTCTTTCCTTTATGTCCCTTGCTTTAGTGGACATATTAGTGAAGATATTGCTGCATGGAATGTCTGAGATTTTCCTGTCAGTGTTTTCCTGTAGGATTTTTATGGTGTCACAACTTATATTTAAGTCTTTTATCCACTTTGAATTTATCTTTGTTATGCCTTCATTTCTTATATTGCTAACATTTTTATTACACATTTCTTTACTTAAGCTTTAGAAAGGGAAAGACCAGCTAGATTTGAGTTTCTACCTTGGTGACTGTTATTGTTTGACTTTATTGAGGCTTAAATGTGTACTGAATGTAATAATATTCTCAGGAATTGTTTATGTGAGAATATGAATTTCCTAGGTTATTTGTACTGAATTTTAAAATATTCTGTAGTCTATAACATAGCAGAGGAATATCATGTATTTACCTCTTTTAATTTTATTTTGAGGTTTTGAGAAAATCCTAGTTATTTTTAAAATTATTTGTATCATGGTCTTACTGTAATTTAATGTAACTTGGGCTATTTTACCTTAATAGGATGACCAGGAATGTTTTAATTTCTTTAAAGTATATTTACAAATATAGTCTTAGAGATGGTGGCAATTTGTCTCCATTCTGCTTGTTTCTCACCCCGTTTAACAGCCTTTCATACCACTGTCAGACTGTTTTCAGTAAACTCTGGTGAGATTATGCTAATGGTTCTTTAAATCTGTATCCATGTTCAGAGGCCTTTTATTTATTTATTTTTATTTATTTTTAATATATTTTATTGATTATGCTATTACAGTTGTCCCATTTCTCCCCCATCATTCCATTCTACCCTGCACACCCCCTCCCACCCATTTCCCCCCTTTAGTTCATGTCCATGTGTCATAAGTTCTTTAGCTTCTACATTTCCTACACTATTCTTGCCCTCCCCCTGTCTATTTTCTACCCACCATCTATGCTATTTATTCTCTGTACCTTTTCCCCTCTCTCCTCCTCCCACTCCCCTGTTGCTAACCCTCCATGTGATCTCCATTTCTGTGGTTCTATTCCTGTTCTAGGTGTTTGCATAGTTTGCTTTTGTTTTAGGTGTGGTTGTTAATATCTGTGAGTTTTCTTTGTTTTTACTGTCATATTTTTTATCTTCTTTTTCTTAGATAAGTCCCTTTAACATTTCATATAATAAGGGTTTGGTGATGATGAACTCCTTTAATTTGAGCTTCTCTGAGAAGCTCTTTATGTTCCCTTCCATTCTGAATGACAGCTTTGCTGGATAGAGCAATCTTGGATGTAGGTTCTTGCCTTGCGTGACTTGGAATACTTCTTTCCAGCCCCTTCTTGCCTGTAAGTTCTCCTTTGAGAAATCAGATGACAGTCTGAGGGGAACTCCTTTGTAGGTGACTGTGCCTTTATCCCTTGCTGCTTCTAGAATTCTCTCCTTCATTTTAATCTTGGCTAATGTAATTATGATGTGCCTTGGTGTGTTCCTCCTTGGGTCCAACTTCTTTGGGACTCTCTGAGCTTCCTGGGCTTCCTGGTAGTCTGTTTCCTTTGCCAAATTGAGGAAGTTCTCCTTTATTATTTGTTCACATAAGTTTTCCACTTGTTGCTCTTCCTCTTCCCCTTCTGGTACCCCTATAATTCGGATGTTGGGACATTTAAAGATGTCCTGGAGGTTCCTAAGCCTCTCCTCATTTTCTTTAATTCTTGTTTCTTCCTTCTTTTCTGTTTGGTTGTTTCTTCCTTCTGGTCCACTCCATTGATTTCACTCCCAGTTTTCCTCCCATCTCTATTGGTTCCCTGTGCATTTTTTCCTTCATTTCACTTATTGTAGCCTTCATTTGTTCATCTAATTTGTGAGCAAATCAACCAATTCTAGGAGCATCCTGATCACCAGGGCTTTGAACTGTGCATCTGATAGGTTGGCTATCTCTTGGTCGCTTAGATGAATTGGCTCTGGGGCTTTGATTTGTTCTCCTGTTTGAGCCATTTTTGGGTTGGTTTTTTTGGGGGGGGTCTGGTTGAGGCTGTTATGTAGTGAGGGGCGGAGCCTTAAGTGTTCCCCAGGGTGGGACAGCCCAGTTGCTGGGTTGTGATGCTGTATATGGGGGTGGGGTCCGAGAGGGAATAATGGCGCTTGCTCTGCTCTCTCTCAGATTGCAGTCCCTTCCACTGCTTCCCCTTCGCCTGGATGATCTGCATGCAAATATGGGACCGCCTGGTCAGCCAGCCGCCTTGCGCGGTCTCACTGGGTCTGCACCGTTGCCACCCTGTGCCTGGGGTCTGCTAGCCACCGCCTGCATCCCTGGGATCTGCCAGCTGCTGCTGCCTGTGTGCCTGGGTCTGCCAACCTCCACTTTTTCCTGCTGTGACTCTGCCCCTCTTACTGGTCTGGGTGAATGGTTGTTGGACTTCTGTACAGTTCAATTTTCTGTCAGTTCTGGTTGTTTTTTTTGTTTGTTTGTTTCTAAATTTTGTTGTCCTTAATTTTGATTGTGTGAGAAGGCACAGTGTGTGCACCTACGCCTCCATCTTCGCCGGAAGTCCAGAGGCCTTTTAATATATTGCGTCTCTTGCTTGCATCCCTGTGCAAGGACCATTTGGCATTATTTACATTTTTCTAAATGCTCCCATTCAGTGCCTTTACCTATGCTGTTCTTTAGTCCGGCATGCTTTCTTCCCCTGATTCCTCTGCCTAGAAAGTTTATTCATCTTCCAAAGCTATATTCAGACTTCTCCTCTCTGTCCTCCCCCTAAAAGTTAACTGTTTGATGATGAAAGTCTGTAACACTTCTCAGACACACTCTGGTTTTCTACTTTTCTTCTTCTTAGATAAGTGAAGGCTGCCTCTTTTCATTTTCATCCCCGCCGTACTGCCTCAGTGTATGTAGGTAGATGTTAAGTAAACGATTCCTTTAAGTTAGAATTAATCACTCCTTCCTTTCTGCTTCTAACCATATTGCTTTCTCCTAGTTTTAGCACTTTATTTTGCCTTGTAGTATATTACTTTTTATTGGTCTCCCTACATGCAATGAAGTACTTCGGAAGGCAAGAACAGTACTAGGTGTTACCTATCTTTCTTCTTATGCAGAGATAGAACGTGTTGATATTTTGAAGTGAATTTAGAAATCTAGATAGTAATGGTGCCAGTGATGTGAATTATCTACAAAGTTTTTAATTTACTTTTGTAAAATTCTCATTTTCTGATGTATTTGTCACCCTTCCCTTGGGTTTTATCCTAGATTTGGCATCAGTATTAAATTCTTTGTTATTTATCTTTAAAATCTATTGTTTTTGTTTAGAACAAAGTCTCAGATTTTGGCCTGTAGTCCATAAGGCTTTTTTCATGGCTGAACTTTTAACCTTACACATATTTGTCCTTTCTTTCACTGTTAATAATAGCCTTCTTATGATCATTTTTACAGAGGTCACAATGGGGACTGTTATTTTCCCATTTATTCATATTAATGAAATAGTGGGGAGAAGATTGGGATACATGGTATTGATCTCCACAAAGTGATGCACAGACCAGTGTAGTTAGTTATACATATTAAAAAGCATACTGTACAAATGACTTTTTCTTTGAGCTGTCTGAGAGTTCTTTACCTGATATCCTATCACTTTTGAGATACTTTAATATATATTTCTTAGAAAGAACACCACTCTCCTATGGAACTATAGTAAACCATTCACATCATGAAATTAACATTGGTACATTACTACCATCTAATCCTCAGAAGCTATTCAAGTTTCTGTAGTTAATTAATAGCATCTGTAGCAAAAATATCCCAAATTTTTAGTCTCTTTAGTCTCTTGGCCAGTGAGTGCTTCTTCCAGCTGACTTCTGTGTCTTTTCCTTCTATATTTATCATTCTTTGAGCATTCCTTTGCTTTCTTTTACAAGATGTTCCAGTTTCATTTAATATTTTTTCTGCTCTAGACCTGTATTCAGCCACTTATCCAAGAGCTGTGATTCTTTTTAATGGAAAATGCTGTTGTGGGGGGTAGTATGCTCAGGGCTATTGAAAAGTTGCTGCTCTCAGGCATCTTTAGCAGCCAGAGGTAGAGAGAGAAAGAGAGAGAGAGAGATTGATTGATTGATTGATTTCTGTGTTATCTATATATATTGAAAACTATGTGTTCACACTAATACCTCCAATTCTAATCCATCATTACAGGATTCATTCTAGTCTGTATTTGTTACCTCCCATCTCTGATGGTGGTAGGTCTGGCCTCTGTTATTCTTAAAATATTTACTTACTTGATCATGTAACTACCTGCCCTTCTTTGCTACCACTCACTCCCATTGATGACTTCTGACTTTTAGGCTCTAAAACACCTATAGTAGACCACTGCCCTGCGTGGATAACCTTCCTGCTCTGTGTGGGCCCTGACTTCTCACACCAGTCCATCCCCCACATATGTTCTACTTAAATTCTCATATCCATAGCCAGCCCTATGCCTAGGATCCTCCCTCTCCACTCTCCAACATGAGTATAATCTAATTAGCTCTGGTGTGCTCAAGCACAGATATGCAGAGCCAGCAATTTTCAACCTTTGTGCCATAAGAATTTTTAAAACATGCAATACCGGACTATTTAGTCAGGGGCACTGACCTCCTTTCCCTTACTTAGATTGTCAAATAAAAAAAATGACAGTAGCAACACAATAGCTGTCCAGTGTGAATGAATCAAAATTATACCTATTTTTTTGTCAGATCAGCAAAAAATATATTTTTTGGTGTGTCACAAAATTTTAGTAATTCATTTATGTGAGCCATGAGGTGAAAATCGCTGTGCTAGGCCAACCTGTGCACAGTGTTCTTTTCACATTACTTAGGTTCTAATTCCCCACATTGAGCTGCCTCTCTGTGTGTATGCCTTCCTCACCTTGCAGTTTATGACTCTTCATGCCTCACTGTCCTCACTCCCTCTCCTACTTGCCAATTTCCAGGACTATTTATGGAGGTGTTCTTAGACAGCTTAATAAAGTAGATACAGTGTCAACATTCCCAAACCTGCAGGTGTATCTGTTTTATTACCAAAATCAATGACGAAGTTTTCATGAAAATTATGAAAAATGCTTCTAGATGTAATAAATGCTTCTAGATTTTTATAGGAGCTGCTACAGATGTTTATGTGATTAATATAGGAATTTGGGTCTAGAAGGGTCCAGAGAGCTAAAAGCCTCATTTTTCAAACACTGGCTAAGGTCAAAATTTGGCGTAATCTACTCTGATTTTTAGGAAATATGAATTAGGTTATCACAATGGTCAGATTATAATTATTATCAATCAGGAAAATACACAGCATCTTGCAGTAGAGAGATTTATAAGAATCTGGGATCAGCTCAATCCTAATGATTTAAGAGGCATTGGATTCAAAATTATTTCAAAGGGGAAAGTACTATTATTTAGTTAAAAAAATAGAGCACATATTACAACTTTTTTTGTAAATTTCTGTAGATAAAGCATACATCATTATTTGTTTTTAAAGAATCTCATTAAGGTTGCTAGGCATTCTGTTTTTTGTTATAGTTTTTGTAATCATATTTAGATGTTAATGAAAAATACATGTATAAATCTATTGGTGTCTTAGTTTTCTCTTATAACAAATTACCACAAACTTAGCTTAACATAATGCAAGCATTATTTGACTTTTAGAACTTTCAAAATGGGTCTGGGTCTCACTGGGCTAAAAACATGGTAGCCAAAGTTGTGTTCCTTTTGGATGCTTTAGAAGACAATCTGTTTCCTTGCCCTTTCTAGCTTCTAGAGGTTTTCCACATGCTTGGCTTATAGTGCCCTTCCATCTTCAGAGAGGGCAATGGCAGGTTGAGTCTCATACCATGTCACTGTGACCTTCTGTCTCCCTCTTCCACTTAAGGGCCCTTGTGATTACATTGGGCCCATCTGCATAATCCAGAATACTATCCTTATTTTGAGGTCAGCTGATTAGCAATCTTAATTCCACCTATAATCTTGATTCCTCTCTGTCATGTAACTTAATAGATACACAGGTTCTAGAAATTAAGATGCGGACATCTTTGAGGAGGCTGTTATTCCGTTGCTTAACATAACTGAAGACATTTTTCACAGTTTTTTAAATAATACTGTTATTAACTTAAAAATTTCTTCGAGTTTAACAAATTTAGTTTTAATAACCTGTAAATTTGATTTATAAAATAAATATTAAGTTATAAGCACAATTTAGTCAAACTTAATTTTTCAGTTAAGGTTTTTTTAAAAAATATATTTTTTGATTATACTATTACAGTTATCCCATTTCCTCCCCCTTTATTCCCCTCGACCCTACAGTCCCCTTCCCACTCTTATTCCCCGCACCCCTCCTTAGTTCATGTCCATGGGTTGTACATGTAAGTTCTTTGACTTCTACATTTACTATACTATACTATACTATCCCATCCCCCTGTCTATTTTCTACCTACCATTTATGCTGCTTATTCCCTGGACTTTTCCCTCATTTCCCCCTCCCCTTCCCTGCTGATAACCCTCCATGTGATCTCCATTTCTATGATTCTGTTCCTATTCTAGCTATTCACTTAGTTCATTTTTGTTTTCTTAGGTTCAGTTGATAGTTGTGAGTTTGTTGTCATTTTGCTGTTTGTGTTTTTGATCTTCTTCTTTTACTTAAATAAGTCCCATTAACATTTCATATAATAAGGGCTTCGTGATGATGAACACCTTTAACTTGACCTTATCTGTGAAGCACTTTATCTGCCCTTCCGTTCTAAATGATAGCTTTGCTGGATAGGGTCATCTTGGACGTAGATCCTTGCTTTTCATGACTTGGAATACTTCTTGCCAGCCTCTTCTTTCCTGCAGGGTTTCTTTTAAGAATTCAGCTGATACTCTTATGGGCACTCCTTTGTAGGTAACTGTCTCCTTATCTCTTGCTGCTTCCAGGATTCTCTCCTTATCTTTATCTTGGGTAATGTCCTCATGATGTGCCTTGGTGTGTGCTTCCTTGGGTCCAGCTTTTTTGGGACTCTCTGAGTTTCCTGGACTTCCTAGAAGTCTATTTCCTTTGCCAGACTGGGGAAGTTCTCCTTCATTATGTTTTCAAATAAGTTTTCAATTTCTTGCTCTTCCTCTTTTTCTGGCACCATTATGATTCAGATGTTGGAAAGTTTTTTTTAGTATCTTTTTTTTCTTTCATTTCAATTGTTGTTTAGGTACAGTTTTCTGCCTTTTACCTCCTTCCCTGCTCACACACCAAGCCGTCCCTACCTCCCTCCCATTTCTACCACTGCCTTGTTTCTGTCCATATGTCCTTTATACTTGTTCCTGCAAACCCTTCCCCTTTTCCCTTGAAATTCCCTCCCATCTCCTCTCTCCCCTCTGGTCACTGTCAGCCTGTTCTCAATTTCAGTGTCTTTGGTTATATTTTGCTTGTTTGTTTTGTTAATTAGGTTCCTGTTAAAGGTGAGGTCATATGGTATTTGTCTTTCAGTGCCTGGCTTATTTCATTTACCATAATGCTTACAAGTTCCATCCATGCTGTGGCAAAGGGTAGGAGCTCCTTCTTTCTTTCTGCTATGTAGAATTCCATTGCGTAAATGTACCATAGTTTTTTGATCCACTCATTTGCTGATGGGCACCTAGGATGCTTCCAGCACTCAGATACTGTAAATTATGCCACTCTGAACATTGGGGAGCATAAGTTCTTTTGGATTGGTATTTCAGGGTTCTTAGGATATCATGTTAGCAGTAGAATTGCCGAGTCAAAAGGCAGTTCCATTTTTAGTTTTCTGAGGAAATTTCATACTTTTTCGATAGTGGTTGCACCAGTCTGCAATCCCACCAACAGTGCGCTAGGGTTCCCTTTTCTCCACAACCTCTCTAGCACTTGTTGTTTGTTGCTTTGTTTATCATGGCCATTCTGACTGCTGTGAAGTGGATCTCATTGTGATTTTAATTTGCATCTCTCTGATAGCTAGCAATATTGAGCATCTTTTCATGTGTCTCTGGATCCTCTGTATGTCCTCCTTGGAGAAATATCTGTTCAAGTCCTTTGCCCATTTTTTAATTGGGTTGCTTGTCTTAGAGTGGAGGCATGTGAGTCCTTTGTATATTTTTGAAATTAAACCCTTGTCTCAGATGTCATAGGCAAATATGTTTTCCCATACGGTTGGTTCTCTTTTTATTTTATTACTGTTTTCTTTAGCCATGCAGAAACTTTTAATTTTGATGAGATCCCATTTGTTAATTCTTTCCTTTATGTCCCTTGCTGTAGGGGACATATCAGTGAAAATATTGCTGTGTGAAATATCAGATTTTCCTGCCTATGTTCTCCTCTAGGTCTTTAATGCTGTCATAACTTATATTTAAATCTTTTATTCACCTTGAATTTATTTTTATGTTTGGTGTCAGTTGGTGCTTGAGTTTCATTTTTTTGCATGTAGCTATCCAGCTCTCCCAACACCATTTGTCAAAGGGGTTATTTTTAGTCCATTTTATGTTGGTGCCCCCTTTGTCAAATATTAATTGACCACAGAGAGTTGGGTTTATTCCCGGGCTCTCTGTTCTGTTCCACTGGTCCATGTGCCTGTTTTTATGCCAGTATCAGGCTGTTTTGATTATAGTGGTCTTGTAATTCAGTTTGGTATCAGGTATTGTGATCCCTCTTATTTTGCTCTTCTTTCTCAAAATTGCAGCAGCTATTCAGGCTCATTTATGGTTCCATATAAAATTTTGAAGTGTTTGTCTATGTCTGTGAAATATGCCATTGGTACTTTAATAGGCATTGCATTGAATCTGTAAATTGCTTTGGGTAATATGGACATTTTGATGATGTTAGTTCTTCCGATCTGTGAACATGGGGTATGTTTCCATTTGTTTGTGTCTTCCTTGATTTCTTTCTTCACTGTTGTGTAGTGTTCTGAGTACAGGTCTTTTACCTCTTTGGTTAGGTTCATTCCTAGGTATTTTATTTTTTTTATTGCTATATCAAATGGGATTTCTTTCTTGATTTCTGCTTCTGCTGTTTCATTGTTGGTATACAAAAATGCCTTTGATTTCTGGATATTGATTTTGTATCCTGCTGTTTTGCCAAATTCATTTATTAGGTCCAGCAGTTTTTTGGCCAAGTCTATAGGATTTTCTATGTACACTATCATGTCAACTGCAGACAATGACAATTTTGTTTCCTCCTTTCTGATTTGGATGCCTTATATTTCCTTTTCATGTCTTATCGCTGTGGCTAAAACTTGCAATGCTATGTTGAATAGGAGTGGTGAAAGTGGATATCCTTGTCTTATTCCTCATCTTAGTGGGAAAGCTCTATTTTTGTCCATTGAGTATGATGTTGGCTGTAGGTCTCTCATATATGGCTTTGGTTATGTTGAGGAATGCTCCCTCTATTCCCACTTTGCTGACTGTTTTTATCATAAATGAGTGCTGTACCTTATCAAATGCATTTCCCACATCAATTGATATGATCACGTGATTTTTGTCTTTACTTTCGTTTATGTGATATATTACATTTATTGTTTTGTGAATATTGTACCATCCTTGCATCCCTGGGATGAATCCCACTTGTTTATGGTATATGATCATTTTAATGTATTGTTGGATGTGGTTTGCCAATATTTTGTTCAGTATTTTTGCATCAATGTTCATCAGCAATATTGGCCTGAAGTTTTCTTTCTTTGTTGTGTCTTTATCTGGTTTTGGGATTAGGATGATGCTGGCTTCATAAAAAGAGTTTGGGAATCTGCATTGTTTTGCATTTTTTGGAATAGTTTGAGAAGGATAGGTGTTAGCTCTTCCTTAAATACTTTGTAGAATTCTCCTGTGAAACATGTTCTGTGTTGGGAGTTTTTTGAGTACTGCTTCAATTTTATCTGCTGTTATTGGTCTGTTTAGGCTTTCTGTTTCTTCATTGAGTTTTGGAAGATTATATTTTTCTAGAAGTTTGTACATTTCACTTAGGTTTTCAAATTTCTTGGCATACAGTTCTTTGTAATAGTTTCTTACAATTCTTTGTATTTCTTGGTATCAGTTGTAATCTTTTCTCTTTCATTTCTACTTGTATTTATTTGGGTCTTCTCTCTTTTTTTCTTGATGAGCCTGCTTAAAGGCTTGTTGATTTTGTTTATCTTTTCAAAGAATCAGCTCTTGGATTCATTGATCATTGGAATTGTGCTTTGAGTCTCTATGTCATTTAATTCTGCTGTGATCTTGGTTATTTCCTTCCTTCTACTTGCTCTGGGCTGTCTTTATTGTTGTTCTTCCAGTTCTTGTAGGCATAGTGTTAGGTTGTTTGTTAGAAATGTATCTATCTTTTTTAGGTAGGCCTGTATCACTATGAACTTCCCTCTGAGGACTGCCTTTGCTGTGGCCCATAAGTTTTGGGTTGTTGTGAGTTCATTTTCATTTGTTTCCAGAAACTTTTTGATTTCTTCCCTAATTTCATTTTTGACGTATTCATTGTTTAATGGCATGGTATTCAATCTCCATGATTTTGAGTGTTTTGGTTTTTTTCACTTTGGGGTTGGTTTCTAGTTTCGGTCCCTTGTGGTCAGAGAAAATGCTTGGTATGATTTCAGTTTTCTTGAATTTGTTGAGGCTTGTTTTGTGTCCTACCATGTGGTCTATCTTTGAAAATGTTCCATGTACATTTGAAAAGAATGGGTATTTAGCTTCTGTGGGATGAAAGGCTCTATATATATCAGTTAAGTCCATTTGATCTAGGGCATTGTTCAGTGCCACAATATCTTTGTTGATACTTTGTTTGAAAGATCTGTCCATGTTTGACAGTGGGGTATTAAAATCCCCTACTATAATTGTGTTGCTGTCAATATCTTTCTTAAAGTCCTCGAGGATTTTCCTTATGTATTTGGGTGCTCCTATGTTGGGTGCATATATATTTACAATGTTTATGTCTTCTTGGTGGATTCTTCCCTTGAGTGTTATGAAGCGACCTTCTTGGTCTGTCTTTATGGCCCTTTTTTTGAAGTCTGTTTTGTCTGATATGAGTGTTGCTACCCCAGCTTTTTTTTCCTGTCCATTTGCTTGGAAAATTTGTTTCCAGCCCTTTACTTTCAGTCTGTGTTGGTCTTTTGTCCTGAGGTGGGTGTCTTGTAGGCAGCATATGTGTGGGTCATGCTTTCTTATCCATTCAGCTCTTCTGTGTCTTTTGATGGGAGCATTGAATCCATTTATGTTTAAGGTTATTATTGATAGGTGCTTACTTAGTGCCATTCTCGTACCTGTGTTCCCCTCTCTCTCTCTTTTCCTTTCTTCACTTAAAGCAATCCCTTTAGCATCTCTTGGAGAGCTGGTTTGGTGGAGGTGTATTCTTTTAGTCTTCTTTTGTCTGGGAAGCTCCATATTTGTCTTTCTATCTTGATTGAGAGCCTTGCTTTGTAATGTAGTCTTGGTTGCAGGCCTCTGGTTCTCATTACTTGGAATATTTCTTGCCATTCTCTTCTTGGTTGGAGCATTTCCCTTGAGGAATCAGTTGCTAGCCTTATCAGGGCTTCCTTTTATGTTACTTCCTTTTTCTCCCTTGCTGCCTTTAAGATTCTCTCTTTGTGTTGGAATTTTGCCATTTTAATTCTGATGTGTCTTGAAGTGGGCCTCTTTGGGTTCCTCTTGATTGGGACTCTGTGTTTCCTGGATTTGTATTACTTTTTCTCTTATCAAATTAGGGAAGTTTTCTGTCATTACTTTTTCTGACAGGTTTTCTATTCCTTGCTCTTTCTCTCCTTCTGGTATCCCTATTATATGGATGTTATTACGTTTCATGTTGTCTTGCATTTCCCTTAATCTCTATTGTTTCTGAGCCTCTTTTCTTTTTTCTTGCTCTTTCTGGGTGTTTTTTTCCACCTTGTCATGCAGCTTACTGATCTGATCTTCTGTTTCATCTTTCTGATTTTGATTCCTTTTACTGTGTTCTTCAGTTCAGAAATTGTATTTTTTGTTTCCTCTTGGCCCTTGTTGATAGTTTCTATTTCCTTTTTCATGTTGGTATAGTTTGCAGTGAGTTCATCGTAGCTTCCCTGTAGTTTTGGGTAATTCCCTGTGAGCTCAAGAGCTTCCTGATAACCATTGCTTTGAACTCAGTATCTGATAGTTGAGTTGCCTCTGTTTCATTTAGCATTCTTTCTGAGGTTTCCTCCTTTCCTTTCATTTTGGGATTGTTTCTTTGTCTTCCCATTGTTTGTGAGACTCTTCCTTTTAGCCTGTGCTTCTTTAATTGATCTGTTTTGACTCGTTGGGTTAATGGTGTGAGCTTCTATGGTAGAATACCTGTGATATTCAGTGGTGCAGACTCCTTGATCTTTTGAGCTCACTGGTCTTGGGCTGTCATTTATGTTGAGTCTCTGTATGTCTTTGGGTTTTGACTGTTGTTTGGGTTTCTTTAGTGGTTCCTTCCCTCCAGCTGGTTAACTGAGGATTGGTCCATCCACCACCTCATGTATTTTGTTGTGCTGGTGTGGGCAGGTTGTGTTGAAGCTGGTTTCTGTGTGTACAAGGTTTTGAGGCTTCTGTCTTGCTCTTCTTCGGTTGTTTGTTCTCGGTCATTTCTCCAGTATTTAGTTTTATTTTCAGATAGGTCCTGGATTGATGTTAGTGTGGCTTCCACTCTGTCCTTCGCCTTCTTTTGTTGTTATCTGTTGGTGGTACCTTTGTTGTTGGGTGTCCTCTTCCAGCAGGTATGCTGGTGTTCACAGCTTCCACCTACTTTTTTGTCATCATTTGGAGGGGGAAGGCAAAATGTTTTAAGACAGCAAGAGTGAATTCTGTGATATTTAAACTAGCAGCTGGTAGAGAAGAGATAGGAGATCCATTGGCTATGTATAGTGTTAACTGTGATATTCCACCCAACTATCCACTTTTTAGAAAGGGTGGAAATAAGGTAAGACTCTTGTTGGGTGGGAAGAGTTGTGAGTTGGATCTTGAAAGCAGTGAACTTGTGGAAGGTCAGATTCTAAGGTAAGGTGAGAGTAAAGGATAGTAAATAGGTATAATGTGTGAGCGAATAGAGTTAACCAGACACTAATAGAGTTCAGGAAACCATGAAATGGGTTAAGATCTGAGAGTGGTGTTGTGTAGTATTTACAATTGTATGGAACAGCTATTATTTACAATAATAATGGAGCAACAATCATATGACAGAATCTATGTGATCTGGATAACAAGAATAGGAAGTATCGGACCTTGAATACTGTTGTAACGTGACACAAGTGAAGTATAAGACAGTAAATTAACAGTAGACTGTGAAAGAGAGAAAAAGGGAAACCAGTCAAACAATACAATTTAACCAGCCAAGCAAAGAAGACTAAACAGAAAGAAGAGGAATATAAAAATACTAATAACATAAAAGATATAAGAATAATGAAAATA